>JAQZBX010002574.1:0-71094 GCA_029593785.1 Cabassous unicinctus
ATTTTTATATCAAAGCCATCCCAATAAGTTTAGCTTACTCGCAAAATCATCATAAGCAAGTTTGTTGCTGTTTTTCACCAGAATTGAAATCATTTTTTTAAGTCATTGAATGAAATTCTGAATAATATAACTAAAAGTCATTTTTTTGAGGACAGAATAATTTCTAAAAGTAATTTTTGACTAATATAATTTGCTGAATATTTACTGTTAAGCTTCCAATATATCAACTCTAATCATAACATCATTTTTGGCAGAAGTTCAGGATTGAGAAACAAAAATGAAACATGACTTCCTTGTTTTAGATGTCAACATTACTGACACTTTATCCCTTTAAACTGTTGAATACCAATATTTTTTTTAAAAGTCTATTGCTGCATTTAATTTGGAAAATTTTTGATTCATGTGATTTAAAACTCTTTTTAGGATTTTGATATCTTTCATAAAAATTGAGTATATTGTTCTTTCATACTGCCTGTGATGGTTAGGCTAATGTGTCAACTCAGCCAGGTAATTGTGTCCAGGTGTTTGTTCCAGCAAGCACTGGGCTAATTGTAATACAAGAGCATTTATGGACTTCGATCCCCAGTTAGTTTACTGTGTAGATGGCTGATTACATCTGCATGGCTGAGATTGCATCATTAATGGGTGATGCTTTTATCCATCACCCTTTTATGCCTTAAAACGGGAAGTGATTTCAACATTCAGAGAGAATGTCCCAGCTCATCTTTGGACAGCCAACTTCTCCCTGAAACTCATCAAGGACCTTTCATCAGACTTTCATCGGAGCCCCTGGTTTGCAGCCTGCCTGCAGAACCTGGACTTGTGCATCCACACGGTTGCGTGAGAGACTCTTTTAAAATCTCATATTATTGACAAATATCTCTTGTTGATTCTGTTTCCTGAGAGAACTCTGACTAATATACCGCCTTTTATATTTCCGGAATATAGTAGTCTGTTTTTTCTAACAGTACAACATTATCACCATAGTTTAGTATTTTTATATGTTTATATTCACAAGGTATATATTTGTACATCCTTTTACTTTTCACTTGTTTCCTCAAGACATATAACTGGGTCTTCCTTTCCTCCATATATATAACTGGGATTACCTTTCCTCCACATGCTCTTCAAAACTCGTGTCCTCTGTTGTTATTTTTATTATCTGCCAATCTAATATGTGTAGGATGACATCTCATTGTAGTTTTGATTTGCATTTCCCTAATAGTTAGTGATATTGTGCATCTTTTCATGTGCTTTTTAGCCATTCATATTTCTTAGTAGGAATGGCTATTCAAATCACTTGTCCATTTTTCAAAAGTTTTTTAATATTTTTTTTATTTTTGAGTTGTAGGATTTCTTTATTTATGCTCAATATTAGGCCCCTATCAGATGGTTCCAAATATTTTCTCCCATTGAGTAGATTGCCTTTTCACTTTCTTAACAGGTTTCTTAGAAGCACAAAATTTTTAATTTTAAGGAGGTCCCTTTTATCTATTTTTTCTTTCATTGCCTATGCTTTGGGTGTAAAGTTTATGAAATCATTTCCTATTACAAGATCTTGTAGGTGCTTCCCTATATTATTTTCCAGGAGATTTATGGTCTTGACTCTTATATTTAGATCTTTGATCCATCTTGAGTTAATTTTTGTATAGGACATGAGATGGTGATCCTCTGTCATTCTTTTGGATATGAATATCCAGTTCTCCTGGCACCATTTGTTGAAGAGCTCATTGTCTTCCAAGGGAGTATGTTTAATGCTGCTGTCTAATGTTACTTGACCATATATGAGAGGATGTATATCAGAACTCTCAATTCACTTCCATTAGTCAGTATGTCTATCCTTGTTCCAATTCCATACAGTTTTGTCCTCTGTAGTCTGTAGTATATTTTAATGTCAGGGAGTGTGATTCCTCCAATTTCATTTTACATTTTCAATAGGCCTTTGGCTATTTGGGGCCTCTTGCCCATCCAAATAAATTTCATAGTTAGCTTTTCCAATTCAATAAAAATTGCTGTTGTAACTTTTATTGAGATTGCAATAAATCTGTAAATCAGTTGGGTAGATTATGCATCTTAATGAGGCTTAGTCTTCCTATCCATGAACAGAGAATATTCTACCATTTATTTAGGCATTTTTAAATTTCCTTTAAAAATATTGTGTAGTTTACTGAATAGAAATTATGTATACATTTAATTAAGTTTATTCCTAGATATTTGATTCATTTATTTGCTTTTTAAAATGGAATTTTTTTCTTGATTTCTTCCTCAGATTGCTCATTATTGGTGTACAGAAATGCTACTGATTTTGCATATTGATATTATATGCTGCCACTTAACCAAACTCATTTATCAGCTCTAGAATGTTTGTTGTAAATTTCTTTGGGCTTTCTATATATAGAATTATGTCATCTGCAAATAAAGTACTTTTTGTCCTTCCTCTCCAATCTAGATGTCTTTTATATCTTTTTCTTGCCTAAGGACTTGAGCAATTACTTCTAACAGAATGTTAAATAAGAGCAGTGACAGTAGGCATCCTTATCTTGTTCCAGATCTTAGATGGAAACCTTTTAGCATTTCACAATTGAATATGATGTTTGCTGTGGGTTTTTCATATATACATTTTATCATGTTGAGGAATTTTCCTTCTATTCCTTTCTTTTGAAGTTTTGTTTTTTTTTTAATCAGGAAAGGGTGCTGAATTTTGTTAAATGCTTTTTCTGTATCAATAGAGATAATCATGTGAATTTTATTTCTTTCAATCTATTAATGTGGGTATTTTATTGATTTTCTTATGTTGAACTATGAACCTTGCATAACAAGGTTGAAACCCACTTGGTAATGATGTATTACCATACATCATTAATATATCAATGTATTACATACATTGATAGCTTGTTGAATCTAATTAGCAAGTATTTTTTTTGAGGATTTTTGCATCTAGGTTCTTTAGAGAGATTGGTCTATAGTTTTCCTTTCTTGTGACATCTTTGTGTGGCTTTGGCAATAGGGTGATGTTGACATTGTAGAATGAGTTAGACAATGTTTCTTCCACTACTTTTTGTTGTTGTTGTTAATTCTCTCCAGAATGACTGGTAGAATTCATCTGTGAAGCCATCTTGTCCTGGGTTTTTCTTAGTTGGGAGGTTTTTGATAATGGATTCAATCTTGTTACTTGTGATTGGTCTGTTTATTTCATATTTTTTTCTTTCATCAGTGTATGCTGTTTGTGTGTTTTTAGAAATTTTTCAATTTCTTCTAAGTTATCCATCTTGTTGGCATAATATTATTCAAAGTATTCTCCTATGATGTCTTTATTCCTGTGGGTTCAGTTGTGATATACTTTCCTCATTTCTTAATTTATTCATTTGCATCTTCACTTTTTTTTCTTTGGTAATCTAGCTAGGAGTTTGCCAGTTATTAATCTCCTCAAAAAGCTGGATTTTGGTTTTCTTAATTTTTTCTGTGGTTTTCTTATTTTCAATTTCATTTAGCACTGATCTAATTTTTATTATTTCCTTTTTTACTTGATTTGGGATTAGTTTGTTGTTCTTTTTCTAATTCATTCAGTTGTGCAGTTAGGCCTTTGGTTTCAACTCTTTCTTCTATTTAAATTTATGCACCTATGGCTCTAAATTTCCCTCTCAGTACAGCTTTTGCTGAATCCCATAGGTTTTGGTATGATGTGTTGTCATTTTCATTCATTTCAAGGTAGTTAGTGGTTTCTTTTGCAATTTCCTCTTTGACACACTGATTGTCTAAGGGAGTTTTGTTTAACTTCCATATCTTTGTGCCTAATTTGGTTTTCTGGCACTTATTGATTTCCATTTCATTCCATTGTGGTCAGAGAAGTTACTTCATATATATTAAATCTTTCTGAATTCATTGAGAGCTATTTTGTAACATAGCATGTGGTCTATCTTGGAGAATGATCCATGTCTGCTTGAGAAGAATGTATATCTCACTGTATTTGTATGTAATTTTCTGTATATGTCAATTAAGTCCAGATCCTCTAATGTACTATTCAAAGACTGTGTTTCTTTATTGATCCTCCATTGAGATGTTCTAATGGTGGTAATTGTTTATTAAATTTCAAACTATGATTGTAGAGGCATCTATTTCTCCACTTAGTTTTTCTAATATTTGTGTCATGTATTTTGAGGTGCCTTTGTTAGGTGCATAAATGTTTATAATTGTTCTTTTTCTTGATAGATTACAACTTTTTAAAATATGTAGTGTCCTTCTTTGTCTCTTACAATAGTTTTACATTTAAGTCTATTTTGTCTGGTATCAGTATAACAACACCCTTTCTTTTTTGGTTATTTTTTGCAAGTAAAATTATTTCCAACAATTCACTTGCAAAATCCTTGTTACCCTTGGTCTAAGGTGACTTTTTTGTAGACAGAATATAGATTGGTCATATTTCCTTATTCATTCTGCCAATTTGTGTCTCTTTATTGGGGATTTTAATCCATTAACATTCAGTGTTATTACATTCAATGCATTACTTTCATTAGTAATATTTTCTTTAGGTTTATATATGTTATATGTTGCTTTTATTTCTCTTTTTTTCTTTTTGTTTTCTTACCAATAATCATCATTCTTACACTCCCCTCCAACCCTCTCTCTCCTGTTTTTTCCTTTCAACCTCAAAATTCCCTTTAGTATTTCTTGAAAGACAGGTTTCTTGTTGACAATTTCTCTTAATTTCTGTTTATCTGTGATTAATTTGAACTCTTCCTCATTTTCGTATGCCAGCTTTCTGGATTCAGAGTTATTGATTTTTTTTTTTAAACACCTTAACTATGTCATACTCCTGCCTTCTTACCTCCATGGGTTTCAGATGAGAAAGCATCACTTAAACTTATCAATCTTCCCTTGTATATGATGGATCTCTTTTGTCTTGGTGCTTTCAGTATTCTCTCTTTGTCTTGAGCATTGGACAATTTGATAAGTATATTTCTTGGGATAAGCCTCTTAATATTTATACTTTTTGGGGTGTGCTGTGCTTCCTGGACATGTCCCTCAAAAAAGTTTGGAAACTTTCTGTATTGCTTCCTCCAAAACTCCTTTTCCCCCTTTTTCCTTCTTTTCTCCCTCCGGGTTGCCTATAATGCATATGTTTGTGCATTTATTATTGTCATTCAAATCCCTAAGTCTCTTTGGACTTTTTCTACCTTTTTATCTATCTGTTCTACTGTCTGTCTAATTTCAGATGTACTGTCTTCAACATCCCTGATTCTTTCCTCTGCTTGTTCAAATCTGCTGTTATATTCTTCCAGTGTATTTTTCATTTCTTACATCAATCCATTTATCACCATCAGATCTGTTATATTTTTACTGTATGTTTACAATTTCTTCAGCTTGTTCTACCAGTGTCTTCTTAACATCCTTTTTCTCTGCCTTCACTTCATCAAGTTGACTCATGATATTTGTTTGGTCATTCTTAATTAATTATTCCACTTTCTGCATCTTCTCCTCTTCTTTAGCTTGTTGATTAGATTTGGCCATGTGTTCCTGTTTCTTAGTGTGGGCTTGTCATTTTTTGTTGATGTCTAAGTTCTGTTTATCTTGATGGGCTTATTAGGTCAGTTAGCTTCTCTTTCTCTTCTAGGGTTTTATTTTGTTTGTCTCTGTGTTTGTATGTTATAAATTTCCTTTTAGACACTTGGTTCCTCTTATTCTATATCCTTGCAGTTGTCTGTGCTCCCTTAAAAATATATTAGGACCAGATAAAAGAGAAAAGAAGAAGAGAAAAATAATATTAATAATAATTTTTAAAAAGTAGAAGAGGAACCACACAAGAGCTAGGAGAAGAAATAAGTAACTTGAGTAAAAAATCATAAAAAATGCAAAGAAAGAATAATAAAAATGTGGAATAGAAAAAATGAAACAAGAAACAAAATACAGAACAAACAGAATGAATTAAAATGCTTGAATGTGGCAAGAGAGGAAAAGGAGAGAGAGAGAGAGAGAGAGAGAGAGAGAGACAATATGAAGGTCAGACAAGAGGTGGAATCAAAGAAAAGCAATAGAAGACAGAAGATAGAAAAATGAAGGAAAGAAAAGAAATAAAGTAGGTAGAAAAATAATTAAAAGAAGAAAAGGAAACAAAGAAAGGGAAAAGATATCAAACAAGAAACAAAACAAGAACAACAACATAAAACAACCTAGGAAAATGCCTTCCCTCCTAGGCCTCTAAATAGTTTCCCAGGCTGCTTGTTCCCATCAATCAATCACCCTGGAGTCTGCTTTCCACAGATGATGGGCCCAGTTTTAGCAAATAAAATAAAGAATTAGAAAAAAGGAACCAATAAAAATTTAAAAAATAACAGATTCAGGAAGAGCTAAAACAAGAAAAAAAATCTGTCTATATATTCCCTGTCTTAAGGTACTGGCTGAGTGCCTAGTATCCCTTCTCTTAAGTGGTACTGGGAATCAAACCAGGGACATCATGTATGCAAGGCAGGATCACTGATGTACACCATCTCCACAGGTTAAATAGGCTTCTGAAAGTTATCTGGGCCTTCCTGCCCCCATTCCTTCAGGAGTTTGGGCTTCTAACAGTTTGCTGGAACCAGGCTGATTAGTTGCCTCTCTCTTCCAACTTGCTGACCTAGTTCTTCTCTCACACAGGGTGCCTTGGTATGACAGCCTACCTGATTAGATCCCTTATCCTCTCTCTCTGGGCTGCCTCAGTGTTGGTTGAAGTCTATTTTGAGATTCAAAGGGGGCTTAGCTGGCCAAAAGCACTGAGAAGAAACCACTCTCAGCCCTCTACCAGACCCCTCTTCCTCCCAGGAAATGCTCCCTCCTTCTCAGTTGGCTGCAGTGAACCAGGGGTTTCACTGAGATTATTTGTCTTGAGGGTGAGTTATATGTGTCATTTCCAGCCACAAGATCAAGTAACTCAGGGTTTTCCTTTTCCTACTTTATCTGTCTTGCTCTCTCCTGTCCAGCAATTTTCCCATTCTATAGAATCCTAAAGCAGCTTCCTTGGGTAGTTTTTGCACTTTATCCATTGTTTGTTTTGTGAGAGAGTTGAACTCTGCCTATCTACTTTGATGCCGTCTTCCTGGAAGTCTACATGTCAACATTTTGAAAAATTCCCACAGTTCTAAGGTATTCTGTTCTTTTTTAACATTCTTTTTACATTTCAATTGTGGGTAGTTTCTATTGAATTATCTTCAAGTTTTAATACTTTCTTCATGCTTGTCAAATCTACTGATGTGAACGGAATTTTTTGATTTCTCTTACATTTTTAAAAATTATAACAATTCCTTTATTCTTAGTTTCCATCTGCATGCTTACATTACTCATATGTTCTCATGTGTTGTATCTTCTCCATAGAACCTCAACATATAATCATAATTATTTTAAAATCACTCTCTGATAATTACAGTAGCTATATAATATTTGAATTGTATTCTGATGTTTTCTTTGTATTTTTAGTGTTTTTTTTTTATAATTTTTGGCATGCTCATAACTTTTGTTGAAAGATTTAGTCATATTCACCCAGGAAAGTCATGTTCTTAGTCTTAGTTTGCATTCCTGGAAATATGAACCCATAGTAAAAATTATCTTTGATTATGTTAAACTGATTAATACCAAAGGAATGCGTGATTGATGACTTAGAAATTTTTCAGCTTATCCAGATATTATGCTCTGACACTAGGACTAGATCTGGTTTTATCAGGAGACTTCCATGAGTTCCCAAGAAGTGAGGTTCTAGATAATAGGGGATCATGCAAGATTGGGTTGATTGGTTGTTTGTTAAAAGATTATATGTATGACCCTTGAATCTTGACAGCCACCTAAAGGAAATTTGGTTTGGAAATATATTTATTCAAGAAGGACCTGTGGAAGATACTTTCCTCTGATGAATTTGATTCTTTTAAACTTCCCCAAAACCAACATGAATTTTGAGAATTTTTATGAGAAATATTACCAGCCCTGACTTAAAGGGACAGAGATTGATTAATGTGGCAGTATAAAGATCACAAGGGCATAAATGGAAGCAGAGGTCCAGGGATAAGGGATATCCAATGTTCAAAAGAGATGACCTTCAACCCTGGTTCTCAGAGATGATGAGGCCTGATTTAGTTTGTTAAAGGCTGCGAAGGCAATATATCAAAAAATGGATTGGCTTATAAAATGGTGTCAGCTCATAAGCTTACATTTCTAAAGCCATAAAAGTGTCCAAATCAAGGCATCATCAGAAGATGCTTTCTCTCTTTGAGCTGAACCTGTGAGACAACATCCACATGGTGAGTTCTACTTATATCTCCCATTTCCTCTGGGCCTCATTGCTTTTAACTTCCGGCTTCAATGACCACTCTCAGCTTTTGCATTCCATTGATTTCAGCTTCTGGATCCTGGGACTTGTTGTCTCAGATTCTGAGAGTGTCTCTGTCTCTGGCAGCCTCCTTGCTTCATTCATTGTTTGCAAATGATGGGATTCCTGTATATTTATCCTAAAACAAAAACTCTCTGATCAATCAAAGAGAAGACATTGATTTTAAATTATTCCACATTTTCTGTTGCTATACCAAGACTGATGACTTTCGCAACTTTCATATATCAGAGTTTAATTCCAAATTCATTTTTAAATTTGAAAGAATATTGTTGTGTGTAACATCCTAGTTTGATATTTGTGTTGTTGTTTTTTAAATTTTATTTCTTAGAAAATGTAATCACAGTCCTTTCTAGCTTCAATTGTTTCTCATGAGAAGCCTGTTGTGAAACATTTTTGACTAATGATTAAAGAGCATCCTCAACATATTACTACAAATCAAAGTATGTTCCCCCAACCCACTCTATTATTTTTTTTCATATCATTTATACATGAACATACATAAACAATAAGTGTATAGTAAAAGTTGTGAACTTACAAGGCAAAATTCATAACATCATACAGGGGTCACATACATCAACCCTCCACCAACACTTTGCATTCTCTTGAGACATTTGTTACAAATTATGAAAGAATATTGTCAAAATCTTACTACTAATTACAGTCCTTATTTACATTTGGTGTATTTCCCCCTGAACCCACCCTGTTATTATTTTTAAATATATTTTTATGACAGAACTTGTAAACTTACAAAACACTCATGCACATGTGCAGAATTCCCAAACAACACCCCTCTAACAGCACACCACACACTGGTGGAATATTTGTTATAGATTATGAGATAATATCATCCTATTTTTACAAGGTCCATAGTGTACATTTTACACACTTTTTCCATACTCTGCCATTATCAACACAGTAAATCTTTGGCATAGATGCAAGAATATTCCATTATTACTGTTAACCACACTCCATAGGTCACTCCAGTTGTATTTTTCCAATGCTTCTCCACATTCCCACCACTGTGCAATACTGATGTACATCTGCTCTAGCTCACAAAGGACACTCTTGCATCTTTACCATCAACCACCATTCTCATCCAACTTTTGGCTTACTGTGCTATTTGGTCACTAGATTATTCTCTAGCTTTCTGTCAATTGGCATTTACATCCCTAGAAAACCTTTTTGGCCACATTCCCATTTATAAACTTGCTGTTACTATAATGTGTTACCATCAACTCTGTACTTTTCCACTCTTTTACAGTAAAGCTAATCAAAACTTCTACATACATTAAATATCAGTAGTCCATATCAGTCCTCTGTTTATCTCCTTCAAGAATCCATAACCTACCGCTAGGTCCTGAAGATATTTTCCTATATTTTCCCCTAGCCGTTTCATGGTTCTTGCTTTTATATTCAGGTATTTGATTTATTTTGAGTTAATTTTTTATAGGGTGTGAGATAGGGATCCTCCTTCCTTCCCCTCTTATGGATATCCAATTTTCTCAGCACAATTTGTTGAATGAACTGTTTTGTCCAAGGTGGGTGGGCATGATAGGCCAGACAAAAATCACTTTGCCATAGATGTGAGGGTCTGTTTTTTAACCATCAATTCGGTTCCATTGGTCTGTGTGTCTGTTTTTGTACCAGTACCATGCTGTTTTTATCACTGCGGCTAAGCAATATGACCCAAAGTCCGGAAACGAGAGTCTTCCAACTTCACTTTTCCTTTTTAAGAAGTTTCTGGCTATTAGGGACCCCTTACCTTTCCAAATAAATTTGATAAACATGTTTTCCATTTATTTTAAAAATGCTCATGGAATTTTCTTTCAGGATTGCTTTGAATCTGTGTATCAGTTTGAGTAGAATTGATATCTTAATGATACTTAATGTTTCAATCCATGAGCATGGAATATTCTTCCAATTATTTAGGACTTTTTAAAATTTGTTTTAACAATGAGTTGTAGTTTTCGAAATACAAGTACTTTAAATTGTTGGTTAAGTTTATGCCTGAATATTTGGGTTTTATCTCTCATATTTTATTTTCACCACTCTTTTGATACTTTTAGTTACTTTTATTGATATAATCTTCATTTCTAGGTTCTCTTCCAAGCCTCTTTCTCCTGTCTTTACTTTTCAGGCTGTAGCACATCCTTTAGTATTTCCTGCAAAACAGGTCTCTTGATTACAAACTCTCTCATTTTCTGTTTATCTGCGAATATTCTAAACTTGCCCTCATTTTTGAAAGACAATCTTCCGGATATAAGATTCTTGGATGGAAGTTTTTCTCTTGCAGTATCTTAAATATATCATACAAGTCTCCTCTTGCCTCCATTGTTTCTGGTGAGAGCTCAGCACTTAATCTTATTTGGTATCTCTTACACATTATGCATTGCTTTTCTCTTGCTGCAATCAGAATTTTCTCTGTCTTTGGCATTTGACATTCTGATTAGTATCTGTTCTGGAGTTGGTCAATTAGGATTTTTTTGGATGGGAGTACATCATGCTTCTTGGACATGGATATCTATGTCCTTCAATAGGGTTGGGAAATTTTCTACCATTATTTTTTTCAAATATTCCTTCTGCTCCTTATCCTTTTTTGTCTCCTTCTGGGAAACCCATGACACATATGTTTGCATGTCTCTTACTGTCCTTTAGTTCCCTGAGACCTTGTTCAATATTTTCCAATCTTACCTTCATTTGTTCTTTTGCATGTTCACTTTCAGAGGCCATTTCTTCAGGCTCACTAATCCTTTCTTCTGCCTCTTCAAATCTGCTATTATATGATTCCAGTGTATTTTTAATTTCATTTATTGCACCTTTCATTCCCATAAGATCTGCTATTTTCCTGTGTATACTTTCAAATTCTTCTTTGTGCTTATCCAATATCTTCTCAATATCCTTAATTTCTTCAGCCATCTCATTGAATGTATTAAGGAGATTTGTTTGAACATCTATGATTAGTTGTCTCAACTTCTTTATGTCATCTGGAGGCTTGTTTTGTTATTTTAAGTGGGCCATATCTTCCTGTTACTTGGTGTGGATTGTAATTTTTTGTTGGTGTCTTGGCATTTGGTTTACTAGAGTATTTATTCTTGGTGCCGTTTTTCTCTTTAGTTTAGGGCTTCCTGCCCTTCTCCCTTGCTGGTTGTGTGGTAGGATCCAAGGATGTATTTGGAGCTATAAGCTGTGAAGGCTCAAGCGACTCTCATTGCCCCAAGGACCAGTGAAGCTTCTCCCAACTTTCTCCTTTGCCAGGTGTAAGGATGGAGCCACAGCTGTGTGGAATAATCCAACTCATGCAGGCCTAGACTGTAGTTGCCCAGAGACACTGATGAAGCTTCACGCCCCTTTGTCCCCTGCTGGGGTAGGGATGGAACTGCAGGTGTGGGCAGCAATCCCTGCATTGCGGGTCCAAGATGACCACAATTGCCCAGTTAGACTTCTAATTATTCAGTCTGTGCTAGCTAAATGTACCTGCAGTAACCTGTATAGGCTGGTGCAGGGCCTGTCAGCTTCCTCCCTGCTAGAGGTGGGGCTGAAGACTAGGCCAGGGCTGCAAGCCATTCTGGGTGAATGAAACCGATCTCTACCATCACTGTGATTTTCTGTCAGTCTGGCTTCCCCTCATGCTGGGGGTGGAGTCAAAATGGCAGCTATCGACCTCCTTCTGACTTGGGCAGTCTCAAACTTTAGCTCTTCTTAGGGTTATACTTTAGCCAGCGGAATTTACTTCTCAGTAGCTGAAATAGGTGGCCAACCATCTCTTCCTCCCCTGTTTTTGGGAAATGTAATTTCCAATTCCTACCACAGAATGGCTCCTGGGGTGGCTTGTGCCACCAAAATAGGATGATCAACATCCTGCGTGGCATGGCTGGTAAGCTCCCAGAGAGGGTGGTGCAGCCCCCCTTATTTTCCTCCCTGCCTGAGGTGGGCCTGGGGCTTAGACTAAAGTGGCAATATGATCTGGATAGAAAAAATGCCAGTCTCTACCAGCACTGTGATTTTCAGTCAGCCCTGCTCCCCTCATGTCAGGTGAAGGGTTAAGATGGTGGCCACATGCATTTTCTGACTTGGACAGTTTCAAACTTTAGCTATTCTTAGGGTTACGCTTTGGCCAGCTGAATTTCCTAATGAGTAACTGAAGTTGGTGCCCAACCATCTCTTCCTTGCCCATTTTGGGAAGTGGAGATTTCAATTCCAGCGACTGAACAGCTCCCAAGGCGGCTTGTGCCTCCAGTGGAGGATGGGCACTGTCTTCCATGGCCTGGAGTGCTCTACTTACATATCTTCTCTGCAGATGGGCACTACCCTCTTTCCTTCTTTTAAGGTTTTTGCAGGATGAACTTCTGGTCTCCTGGAGCCCCCAAACTGCTCTAGATAGTGTAGGTGATCACCAACTGCCCTGTAATAAGAGCTGATTCTCAGAGCTCTTTACTCTGCCACCATTTTGCTGGTTGTCTGTTTTAATTTATTAAGTGCAATATCAGGGACCCCAAAGGGGAAGTTTTCATTACCTGCTTTTTACATGACAGTGTGTGTGCTTGTGTGTTTATGGGTAATATTTATAGAAAATATTTGTATGCCTCAAGTTTTTGTTGAAAACTGTACATGTTAGAGAATATAATATAGTCTCTGTACACTGACGAGCTTCCTCATTTTTGACTTGTTAATGTTCGTTCACTTGCTTGTTATTTAGTGAATTGAGTGGAAAAGTTCGCTGAAATCTCTTTCTCTGCAGCATATAGCCTCTCTATCCCTTTTCAGAGAGTGCAAACTTGGGCATGTACAATTCTCTCTAACCCTCCTTACCATGAAATAATCGTAATTTTATCTCCTGTATGATCTGGATTTATTATTATCACAGTTACCTCTTCAGGTTCACTAATTATTATGATTGTCTAGTTTGTTTTTGGCAGTGTCCTAAGGCATAAATTACCTCTCAGGCTCTTCCAATTATTATTAGTCCTCTTGCCTGGAAAAAACTTTGAGGTCAGTGTTTGAGATTGTTGTGACCACAGGACTTCTTTTCTTAGCAATCTGCTTTATATCTTTATATAAATTCTAGCTGTTCTGCTGTTCTCACTGTGGAAAACAAAGTTACCAGGCTTATCTATATGTTAAGCATAATGTTTACATTCTTATTGACAGTACCTTTAGGCTTGAAATTCCTTACACTCCAAATAAAGTCATTCTAGTTGTGAGCTCACAGAATTCTATTTTTCTTATTGCCAGATGTTCCTCCAGCACACAGAAAGGTTTGGGCTTTAATAATATTCTTAATAGATGTTATCATTTTGTCATCAAATTAGAAGTCAAATTATAAGTCTCTTTCAAGTATGTGGATTGAAAATTTTATTTTTTTCCATTTAATATATGCATTCATATAAATTCAAGCAGCTTATTTTTAATGAAAATTGACAATGCACTAAATGCATAAGCAAATATATTATCAAAGATAAAAATAATTCAAGATATCCCTTTAGTAGACCAATGATGGTGATTTGATTATACTTCCATTGAGGTGGCTTTTGTATGGAAAATTTTGGAAATGGATATATGGACAGAATAGATAGCTGAGAAATAGAGCCATAGACATGTGATTATTTGTATGATATATTACATAACTTAACATAACATAGCATAACATAACAAAATATAATATAACAACAACATAACAGTTGGAGAATGACCTCCTTTTCCAGTAAAGTATATTGTAAATGAAAGACCATGAAAGATATCAATATAATTTATATAAAAATTACACAATATATAAAAAGGAAATCTAGGTTTTTTTTAATAGAGTTTATCTTGAAAGGCCAAACTTCAAAGATAAGTTAGGGAAATATCTTCTATAGTGTAAATTTTATTTGAAAAGATATAAAAACATTATCCATAAAGAAAAGGACTGTATTTATGACTACACTAACGCAATTGACAATTATTCATAAATGTTAACAATAAGAGGTTGAGAAACCAGTGCAGAAAAGGGGTCAATATTTTTTTCACATTTACAACTTTAAAATGATCAAATACAAATATAAAAAGAACTTCTTAAATAATACAGAAAACAATGTAGCCATTCAGATTTTTGGAAAGCAAAATAATTTAATCCAATTACTGAAATGATGAAACACTAATGGTTATAAAATTTGAATCTTTATGAGTTTTCTTCATCAATGATAAAGTCCCAAAGAGAAAGAGCTCCACGCTAATCAAACCTGCAGAATTTTTAAAATATAAAGAACACTTTATTTAAGGTTATAAATTAAAATCAAATCATAATGGAAATTGTTTATTACAGTCATATTGGAAATCAGTTTGGATTTATCTAGTAAATTTTAAGATTTTCATACTCTTTGACATAGCAGTTATATTCATAAGAAAACCCTAAAAAAATGTGTGTCACTCAATTCCCAGCACACATAAACTCCATTGGTCTTGGGGTTATTCATAACTGTCAAGCACTGGAAGGCATCAAATTATCCACCAACAATAGAATGCTGAAAAATGTATTAATGTTCTTTCTATGATATATGAAAGCTTTTAAAAAATCAATGATTAGATTTGCATGAGTATCACAAATAAAATATCAAGCAATGGCAATTAGACATAGAAAACATACATAAAATGGCTCAATTTATATTAAATTTAAAAATATTCAAAATTATAATTCAACTTTCAGAATTTTATATAAAGCTTTAAACTTTTATTTAAAAACAAGTAATATTTCCTTCCATTTCTAGATTTCTTTTCTTTTTTATATTATTTGGAAAACATGTTGGATCTTGTCAGACCTTTCAGCATCTATTGGGATAGACAGGCTTTATTTTTCCTTTACTCTATTTGTGCATTGCATTACATTGATTGATTTTTATTGGTTGACCCATACATCCATTCCAGGGATAAATCTCACTTTATGAGGGACAATAATCTTGTAAATATGCTGTTGGTTTTTGTTTCATAGAATTTTTTAAAAAGATTTTTACATCTTTTTTTTCCCCAAGATGGTAGAGTAGGGAGAACTAGGATTCAGTTTGTCCTCTAGAATAGCTATTAAATAACTAGGGTCTGTATCAATCAATTAATTGGTGGCCATGGAGACCAGAGAAATAGGTGTTACACCATGCAGGAAAAAACAGAAGGAAGAGACTGATAAACTTCAGTGAAATCTATGAGTCAATCATTCCATGCTATGGAGGCCTTTGCCCACCTTCATGATGGGGCTGGTTGCCTCAAGAGCCACTCTCTGGCTGGATATTAAAGCCCTCTCTCCCAAGAGCAGGAGAGGGGGACACAACTGGGCACTGGCTGTAGCTATGGTTCACCAAATTCAGATTGCTTGGTTTCAACTACGAAAACAGCTAAAAATTCAAACTGCCCATAGCAGAAAGGAAAAGGCAGCATTTGTTTTGACAATGTTCCAAGCAGGGGAGTAATCAGGGTTGAATTAGAGACTCAGTACCTTCTCAGGGTGTCAGTAAACAGTTTCAATCTGCCCAGGAGAATAAGTATTAGGCAACAATTATTTCAACTGTGTTCAGTCACCGGGAGGAATCAGGGCTAATTTAGAGACACTGAAACTTCTCAGGGTAGTGTGGAACAGTTTGCTGAAGGGCAGCTCTTCCCTTAGAAAATCTTGTTGGTTAATAAGGGAATTCAGATCACAGATTCTGGGATCTGATAAACAGTTTCAACCTTCCTCAGCCAAAAGTGGCTATCTCAGACATGTCCCCATCAGATGCGTAGTCAGTGGGGAATTAAAGGCACAGTACTACACAGTTTGGTGAAGAACACCATCTGCTGAGTATTTCAGGAAAGTGTAGATTTGATGACCCTCAAATAGAAGACTGGTGTCTTTCTTGGTCTCCTCCCCAGGGCACTTTGGAACTTATCTACAATGCATTCATGGGTCCTTGGGTCTGTATTGGCTGGGAAAAATTTACTTGGGAATGTCCTCTCTGGGGGAAATCCTCCTACTGAATTTAAATCTCCAGGTAAAAGCAGTTAGAGATAATAAAATGAATTTTAAAATATATAAAAGGAAATAAAAACAAACAGAACAGACCAACATTTCCACTGGAAGTACAGGGTTGAAATTTTCTACTGGAGGTGACCCAGTTGCACAATCAAGGCAATCACCAAAATTATGCCATATGTCCATAGCAAGAATCAGATTAATAAGAGCAGAGCAAACATGATAAGTTAAAAATGAGGTGTTATAGAGGCCAAAAACATTTCATCACTGTCAAAGAAGAGCTTTAACACAAAGAAAATCAACAAGAAAAACCTAATCAAGAAAGAGAAACTGGACTCCAGAGTAAATCCATCATGAAAATCAGATGCTTAGACACTAGCAAAAAGTTCCAATGCCCATTAAGAAACAGGAATATATGGCTCAGTTAAGAGAAAAATTTAAAACTTCAGATAAGATGCAAGATTTGAAACCATGAATCAATTCTGTTCAAGCAAATCCTCTAAATCAATTCAAAGAGATGAGAGCAAAATGGTGGCCATTCTCTGTGGTATATGTTACAAAAAAAGCTCATGCAAAATATGGGGTAGTTAACAGTAAGATTCTAATTTTCCTTCAATAATTTTATCAAAGTTGCCATACCAATGCTAAGTATCAATAATATGCGTGTGAAGGGTATGGAATTTTCTTTTTGGAACAATGAGAATATTCTCAAATTGACTAAGGTGATGAATAAACAACTATGTGATTATACTAAACCATTGATTGTACAATTTTAATGAATTGTATGATGTGTGAATAAATGTGATCTTAAAAATGTTTTTGCATCTATATTCATAAAAGAAATTGGCCTGAAATTTACTTCTCTTGTGATTTCTTTCTCAGGTTCTAGTGTCAGGTTAATGCTATCCTTGTATAATGAAATAGGAAGTCTTCTTGCCTCATGAATATTTTGGCAGAGTTTAAAAATGTTTGGTGTTGATTCACCAGTGAAGTCATCTGGTCCTGGACTTTTCTTTCCTGGGAGGTTATAGTTATTATGTCAATCTCAGTACTTATAATAGGAATTTGAATGCTATTATTTCTACTTGAATCAATTAGGTTATTTTTTTATTTGTACAGATTTTTATTCATTTAGATTATTTCCTCTTTGGAACACAATTGTAAGAATACATTCTTTAATCCTTTCTACTTCTGTAAGATCAGTATCTTCATTTATGACTTTATGTATTTTCATCTTTTTTCTTATTTTATTTGTTAATCTTGCAAAGGATTTGCATCTCATAAATGTTTGTATATTATGTCTTAAATTTCATTATTCCCCATACAGTTACTAATTTCTGCTGCCATCTCCTTTTTAATCTATTGGTAATAGAAGATATGATATTTAATTTACAAATATTTGTAAATTTCTAGTTTTCTTTCTGTTATTGATTACTAGCTTCACTCCATTCTGGTCAAAGAAGTTATTTAGTATATTGCAATATATTAAAATTTATTTATTGAGATATTTCCTGTGCCTTAAAAATAGGTTATGCTGTAGAATAATCTTTATGCAATACAAATAGTATAGAACTTTCAAAACAAAATAAAATCTGTTTATGAAAAACCACAGTTAATATTACACTCAATGGTGAATCTCATAAAGCCTTCCTTTTAAGAATAAGAACAAAATAAATATTTCCACTGTCACCACTGCTATTGAACACCAGAGTAGACCATTTTAGGCAGAAAATGTAGGCAATAATGATGTGAAAGATGTGAAAATTAGAAATGAAAAAGAAAACCTATCTCTATACAGACCACATGATCATATTTACAGAAAATTTAAAGGAATTGGCAAGAAAAATACAAGAGCTAATAAACAATTCCAGCAAAATTGCAAGGTATATTATCCCTCAAAAATCAACTGTATTTCCATACACTAGCGAAGAGTAATCTTAGAAGGTGTGCTGGTTTGAATTTTTTGTGGGCCCAAGAAAATTAATTTCTTTAGCTAAACCATGCTTGTGCCTATAAACCTGTTGTATGTTGTCTCTTTTGATTAGATTCACTTAAGAGGTCTTTTGATTAAGTTGCTTCAGTTAAGGGCCTTTGACTATATTGCAGGATGCAGGTTGGGTTAAACCTTTACTGGAGTACCCTATAAAAAGAAAAAAGGGGAGAGGAGAAGCTGCAATTTTACCCTACAATGTGAGAGAGGACTCAGAGGTTGTCTGCAGCCTCAGAAAAATAGAAAAACTCCAAGATGCTGAGAGAGAGGCTGAAGGCTGGAATCAGCAGAGCAGCCTGATGCTGTAGCAATGAACCTCAGAGGAGAGGTGGGAGATGAGTTATGTGGCTGATCTCTGACAGCTGAGCTCAGGAAGAAAGCAGCCAGGAGAAGACAGAGAATGGCCACCATTTTGCCTTCACATGTGGCAGAAGACCAGGATCCATTAGCAGTCAACCTTTGGTGAGACAGCATCTGTGATGATATCTTGATTTGGACATTTTTACAGCTTTGGAACTGTATGCTTTTACCCTAAGAAATTCCCACTTTAAAAGCCAACTCATATCTAGTATTTTGCATTGGCAGGCTTAAGCAACCTAAAACAGGGGGTTTAAGAAATCAATTCCATTTACAATAGCAATACAAAGAATAAAATACCATGGATTATTTTTAAACAAGTATATAAAAGACTTGTATTCTGAACATTTCAAAAATTTTTAAAAGAAATTAACGATTAGATAAATGGCCAGATATCCCATGTTATGGGTCAGAAAACTCAATCTTGTTTAGATGTCAATATTACAAAAAGTGATTGACAGATTCCATACAATCCTTATCAAAATTGCAGCAGCTTTTTTTCATTAATGGATAAAATGATCAGATTCATATGAAGTGCATAAGGAAACAGAACATTCAGAACAATTTTGAAAAAGAATAACAAATTTGGGAAACTCATCTAAACTGCATATGTTCTATAAAGCTACAATAATCAAAACAATGTGATACTGGCAAAAAGATTGACACTAAGTAATGGAACAGAATTGTATCAATTTTTTAAAAATATCTTTTTATTTTTTAAAGTTACTTAGATTACATAAATAATATTTTAAAATATAGGGTATTCCCTTATGGTCCACTTCCTACACCTTCCACATTCTCCCACATTAATAAAATCCTTAATTAGTGTGGTAAATTCATTACAATTGATAAAAACATTTTGGAGCATTGTCACTAAGCATGGATTATACTTTACATTGTAGTTTACAATCTCTCCAGCACAATTTTGTAGGTTATGGGAAGATATGTAATGGCTTGTATCAGTCATTGTAATGACATTTAGGATAATTACCAAGTCCCCAAAATATCTCCATATTTCACCTGTTTTTCCCTCTCCCTGACCTCAGAACCTTCCATTGCTAGAATCACAATAAGTCTATATTCGAATATAGGTAAGTTTGCTTTAGTCCCAGTTCATTCCCCAATCCTGAGGATCCTAGCATGGTCATGCCCACTCCACCTCTAACTGAGAGGGGACTTTGATCACATGGGGTAGATGAATGGGACTCTCTTGCATGCAGTTGTAGACTCTCTCTCTTCCTTGGGATGGTCATTGTCCATAATCTCCTTGTTACATGACCTGGGTGAGTTTGATGAACTGGAGAGTAAGTGTTGCAACTCTGTTGAGATTCAGGACCCAGCTGATACATGGAGAGCCCAAAGGTTGTAGTCTCTTGGATGTACACCTATCAACCCTAATACTAATTATAGGTTCAATATAAGGGTCAGAAGAGCCAAATATAGGGAAACCACAACTGAGTCCAAATCTGTCACATGGGGGAGTGTATCAGTCAGCCAAAGGAGTGCTGATGCAAAATACCAGAAATTGGTTGGTTTTTGTAAAGGGTATTTATTTGGGGTAGAAATCCACAGTTACCAGGCCATAAAGCATAAGTTACTTCCCTCACCAAAGTCTATTGCCATGTGTTGGAGCAAGATGGCTGCCAACATCTATAAGGGTAGACCCTCTGCGAGGGTTCAGGCTTCCTGGGTTCTTCTCTTCCCAGGGCTTGTCTCCGGGTTCAGCTCCTCTGCTTTCTACACAATGTCAGCTGTAGACTATGAGGCTGTCTAGGCTTTGCTTCTCTCCACAAGCCCAGCTGTAGACTATCAGGCAAACAGCTTGTTTCACTTCCCAGGGCCTTCTCTCTTTCTTCACAAGCAAGCTCCTCTGTGTGTTCACTTCCTGGTGTGCCAGCATTAAATCTTAGCATCAGAACTCCAACATCAAAACCTCCAACTCTGTCCTTTGCCATGTATTCTATCTTTGAGGCCCCACCCACCAAGAGGTGGGGCTCAATGCCCTACTGACATGGCCCAATCCAAACCCTAATCATAACTTAACCATGCCCAGGTGAACAGACCAGTTTACAAGCAGAATCCAATATCTATTTTTGGAATTCATAACTATATCAAACTGTCAAACTTCTACAGGGAACATAAATTCCAAAGTATGGCCCACTGGCAAGGAATCAAACTCCTGAGATATCTGCACTGACTATAGTGTCTGGATGTCTTCAGAGCCCTCAGGAACCCCACTATTTGGGGTAGTATCTACCTTGGCAGTCAATGAGATACTGCTGAGATGTGCATAAGTGCAACCTCTGGAATGAACTCCCAACTCACTTTGCAGACTCTTAGCCACATTGACATTTGTCTTTACATTTTCCCCCTTTGATCAAGGTCTTTTTCCAGTTGCATTTCTAGTTGGTGCTTGGTAGTAATCCCTCAGTGCCAGGGAGGCTCATCCCCAGGAATCATGGCCCATGCTGCAGAGAAGGTATTGCATCTACATACTGAGTTCAGCTTAGAGAGAGGCCACATTTTAGCAATAATGAGACTCCCAGGAGGTAATTCTTAGGCATTGTAGCAGTTTGACATTATTTATGAATTCCACAAATAGATATTGCATTATGTTTGTAAACTGGTTTGTTCCTCTGGACATATTAGATTATATTCGATTCAAAGGTTTCACTTTGACTTGAGTAAAAAAATGATTAAGGCTTTAATTGGGCCATGCTAGTATGACATTGAGTCCCCACCCCCTTGGTAGGTGGGGACTCACAAACCATACCACAGAGAAGGGAGGTTGGAGTTTTGAGCTGCAGCCCCAGCAATTAAACACACAGGAGAAGAACACAGAGGAATAGAGACATCTCCACAGGCATGGCAGAGGCCCCACAAAGAGAGATAGCTGTTTGCTTGATAGAACACTCTTATCTGTGGGGAGAACAGAGCAGCTGAACCCAGAGAGAAGAGACTTATCCCAGCCTACAGCTGATATTGGAAGAAGCTGGGACCATGGAGCCATAAGGGGAAGAGGAAGGCTGAAACCATGAGGACATCAGGAGCCATCATGCTCCAACATGTGGCAACAGACTTTGGTGAAGGAAGTAACTTACACTTTATGGCCTGAAAACTGTAGCTTCTACCTCACATAGATATCCTTTTATAAAAGCTGACAGGTTTCTGGTATTTTGAATCAGCATGCCTTTGCCTGACTAATACAGGCACCCTATAATACTCAGTGAAGCATCAATTTCAAGAGTAAAGTTTCATAAGAACAGTCAGCAATATTAAGGACCCATCAATGGACCATTGTCCTTCATTAGTCATTGCCCATGTATTCAGGGGATTTTTACTGTTCTATTACATAATGTGGCAGAGCAACCCAGGTGGGAATTTGGTATTCTTTCAGTTACTATGTGAATCCCCACCCACTATGACAACTGACCCATGAAATATTGAACACATTTATATGCCTTATCTGTATGCCCAGCTGACCCTCCTCCCATATATCCCCCATCACTGACAACCTACACTATGATCCTCCCCTGTCATAGTTGCAACCCTTCTATTATCCAAAATTTCTTGAGAAATTAAACCAAAATAGCCAAATACAATTAATATGAAAACGAATGAATAATGATAGTTTTAAAAATAAGAAATCAAATAGAAAAAAAGAAAATAAAAAAATTATAAAGAAAATCTGGAATAATGAAAAATATTTAATTTTTTTTTTAACATTACATATTTTATAGCTATAATATCTTTTGTCTTGTATGTATAGTGACATTTTCTTCCATTTATTCCCCCAGTCTTACTTTTTTCATTTTGCCTTCAAAGAAGTTTTAGATTACAAAAAAGGCATATACAGAATATAGGGGATTCCCATAAACCCAACATCCTCCCCCTTTTCCCCACTCTCCTATTAATATATTTTATATGTGGATGGTGCATTTGTTAAAATTGATATACAAAATTTGAAACATAGCTGCTAATCATGGTCAAAAGGTTACATAATGGTTTACATTTTGGACCATACACTTTTATAAATTTTGATGAAATTTAACATGGCCTTTACCCATCATTACAAGATCATGTAGGACACGTCCATCACCCCAAAATATTCCATGTTCCATCTATTCTCTTCTACCTTTCCCCTCCTCTCAGGAACCATGGCAGCCACCAGGGTTCACTCCTTGAAGACTAAGATTTGTAGTTAGTTACAACAACATTGAGGGCTTGACATACTGCTCTGTCCACCCCTATTAGGTACTGCTTATGCTCTTGATACATTCCCACCGCTCTATTTGAGAAATTAGCAAATCTCCCCAAGATGGGAGTCCAAAACCTTCTGTCATTATTTGGGTCTGCAACCATTGATACACCCCATTATGACAAGATGAATACTTACACACTCCCTAGAAGTCTGCTTCAGGTACACCCTGTCCAGTATGCCCCACACATCCAACACCAAACACAAGTAACTCTACCGTTCCATGTTGCCAAAAGAACATTCCCAATGTTCTAGTTTTAACCACATAACTGCCAATCTCCAGTGTTCAACTGCTCCCTACCCCAACCCTCCCTCCATTTCCATGGAAAGTCCAACCCACACTCTCCACCCTAATCCCCTTACATACCATCATCACCAAACCCAAAGGTTCACTGTACCACTGTCATGCCCCTCCACTACACAGCTATACACTTCTACCTTAAAATAGATTTTGCCCATATGGATGTTGGCTCACTATGTGCTTCTCCCTTTCTAACTCTTGTAAAAGTATCTTCCAGACTTTAGCTCTCTGACTGTGCTCAATTTACTTAATCCCTATCAGTGAGGTCATATAATATTTGCCTTTCTGTGCCTGGCTTGCTTCACTCAACATAAGGTCTTCAAGAGTGATCCATGTTATCCTGTGTTTTAATACTGCATTCCTTCTTATACACGAGTAATATTCCATTGTATGACTATACTACAATTTCTGTATACATTCATCTGTTGATGGCCATTTGGGTTGATTCCAACTTTTGGCAATAGTGAATAATGCCACTATGATCATTGGTGTGTATATATCTGTTCATGTCCTTGCTTTCAATTCTTCTGGGTATATATCCAGCAGTGGAAATTCCTGGTTCATATCACAGTTCTATAGTTAGCTTTATGAGGAACCACCAAACTGTCCTCCACAGTGATTGTACCATTCAACATTCCCACCAGCAGTGGATGAGGGTTCCCATTCCTCTACATCCTCTCCAACACTTGTAGTCCTCTGTTTTAAATAACCACCAGTCTAATGGGTGTAAGATGATATCTCATTGTATAATTCATTTGCAATTCCCTAATAGCTAGTGATGTTGAGCATCTTTTCATATGTTTTTTAGCCATTTGTATTTTTTCTTTGGAAAAGTGTCTATTCAAATCATTTGTCCACTCTTTAAATGGGTTGTTAGTTTTATTATTTTTGAGGTCTAGGATTTCTGTATATATTCTGGATATTAGGCCCCTATCAGATATATGGTTATAAAATACTTTCTTCCATTGATTAGGCTGCCTTTTCACTTTCTTGACAAACTCCTTTGAGGTGCAAAAGTTTTTAATTTTTAGATCTCATTTATCTATTTTTTCTTTTATTGCTCAAATTTTGGGTGTAAAGTTCATGAAACCATTTCCTAATACAAGATCCTGTAGATGCTTCCCCATATTATCTCCCAAAATCTTTATGGTCTTGGCTCTTATATTTAGATATTTGGTCCATCTTGAGTTATTTTTGTATAAGATGTGAGATGGTGTTCCTCTGTCATTCTTTTGATATGGATATCAAAATGGTTCTCCAAGCACCATTTGTTGAATAGGCCATTATTTCCCAGTTGAATAGGCTTGGTGGACTTGTCAAATATCAGTTGACTGTATAAGCAAGGAACTATATCAGAACTCTCAATTTGATTCCTTTGGTCAGCATGTCTATTCTAGTGCAAAAGCCATGCACTTTTGACCACTGTAGCATTGGAGTATGTTTTAATGTCAGGTAGTGTGATTCCTTCAATTTCATTTTTCTTTTTCAATATGTTTATGACTATTCAGGGCCTATTGCCATTCCAAATAAATTTCATAGTTAGCTTTTTCAATTCAGTAAAAAATGTTGTAGTGAATTTTATTGGCATTTTGTTAAAACTTTAGATCACTTTTGGTAGGATAGAAATCTTATTGATGCTTAGTCTTCCCGTCCATGAACAGGGTATATTCTTCCATTTATTTAGGTCTTCTTTAATTTCCTTTAATATTGTTGTCTAGTTTTCTGAATAAATTTGTTTACATCACTGGTTAAATTTATACTAGTTATTTGAGTCTTTTAGTTGCTATTGTAAATGTAATTTTTTTTCTTGATTTCCTCCTCAGATTGCTCATTATTGTTGTACAGAAATGTTACTGATTTTTGCACCTTAATCTTACAATATGTGACTTTACTGACATATTTATAAACTCTAGAATTTTTGATGTAGTTTTCTCAAGGCTTCAAAGTACAGGGCCATATCATCTTCAAATAGTGAAATTTTTACCTCTTTCTTTCCAGTTTGGATGCATTTATGTCTTTTTTTTATTTTAATTTTTTGTATTTTAATTCTAATTTTTTGTATTTTAATTCTAATTTTTTAAACTATCATTACTATTTCATTTTTTGATTAATTGTATTTAGCTATTTTCTTGGCTTCATTTTTGAAGAACATTTGGATCACAAAAGAGTTACAGCTGTGTCATGGGAGGACCATTTGTGTGAGGTGACAGTAATGGGGGATACATGGGAGGAGGTTCACCTGGGCATACATATAGGCATATAAATGTGTTCAAAAGTTTCTGGGGTATTGTCACTTTGGGTAGAGATTCACACAATAACCAGAAGAATATTGAATTCCCTTCCTGGGAGTTCTGCCACATTCTCTAATGGAACGGTGAGAATCCCCCAACTACAGAGACAATGGCAAGTGAAGGAGGATGGTCCATTGATAGTCCCTTGATATTGATGACTGTCCTTATGAAACTTTGCTCTTGAAATTGAAATTTAGCCTTGTATTATAGGGTGTTTAAGCGTTACCTTCTGAGAGCCTCCTTGTTGTTCAAATGTGGTCTCTAAGCTGAACTCCACATATAAATGCAATAACTTCCCCAGCATGTGACATATCTCCCAGGGATGAGGCTCCCTGGCACCAAGAGATTACTACCAAGTACCAACAAACAATGCAACTGGAAAAGACCTTGACCAAGGATGAAATGTAAAGAAAAATGATTTTATAAGGCTAAGAGATTTCAAAGTGAGTTGGGAAGTCATTCCAGATGTTTTGCTTATGGACATCTCAGCAGGACCTCACTGACTGCCAAATTAGACACTACCCCAAAGAGTGGGGCTCCTGAGGGCTCTGGAGACACCCAGGCACGATGGTCAGGGAAGGTAGCTCATGAGATTGGTGCCTTGCCTGTGAACTCTACTTGGGAGTTTGTGCTCCACAGTGTGACAGAATTAGACTCAGTTGTGGTTTCTCTACACATGGCACTTCTGTCCCTTCTTTTTGAACCTATAGTTGGTGCTGGAGTTGGTAGGTGTACGTCCATGAGACTTGAATCTCTAGGATGTCTATGTGCTGGCTGGGCCCTGTCCCTCAACAGAGTTGCAACACCTACTCTCCAGTACATTGGACTCACCCAGGACAACTATCAATGAAGTGATGATGGACAACCATCATTTCAAGGGAGTGAGATAGTCTAAAACTGCAAGCAAGTCCCATCCATTGGCCATATGTGACTGAAGCCCCCACTCAATTTCAGGAGGAGCAGACATCACCATCCCAGAATCCTCAGGATTGGGAAATAAACTATGGACTAGAGAGGATTTACTGGTATTCTACTGTAGACTTATTTGTGATTCTAGCAATGGAAGAATTCATATCATTGATGTGGAGGCAATGGCCACTGGAGGATCTCAGGTCAGGGAGAGGGAAAACAAGTGTAATAAAGGACATATTTGGGACTTGGGAATTGTCCTGAATGACATTGCAATGACAGATACTGGGCATTACGTCTTGCCCTAAGCTACCAAATTGTATTGAAGAGATTGTAAACTACTATGTAAACTGTATCAATGCTTAATGGCAATGCTCCAAAATGTGTTCATCAGTTACATTGAATGGGTCTCACTAATGAAGGATGTTGTTAATGTGGGCAATTGTGGGTGGAGTGAAGAGCAGGGCATATGGAATCTGCTATATTTTTTATGTAACCTCTTTAAATCTAAATATCTTTAAAAAACACATTTACAAAAAAAAATATAGGGGCCTGCCATATACCAAAACCCCCACTCTCCTCTGTTAATAACATTTTACATGTGTATGTTATATAGATTACAATTGATGTACAAGTATTGAAGCATTGCTACTAATCATGGTGAATGGTTTACATTATGGTTTACATTTTGTACCATATTCTTTTATAGGATTTGACAAAATTTAAAATGGCCTGTATATATCATTGCAAGATCACACAAAACAATTCAAGTGACCAAAAAATGCCCTATGCTCAATTTATTCTATTTATTTTTTCCCCTTCTCTCAGAACCTATAGTATCCACTAAGTTTCAATTTTTGATGAATTATTAATAGTTACATGCAATAATATTGTGGGCTTGATTAATGGTCTGTTTTCTCTTATTAGGCACTGCTTATATTCTTGAGAGATTCTTGCCTCTCTAACTGAGAACATAGCAGGACTCCCCAGAATGAGAGTTTAATATTTTCTTGTTTATTTTGTGGTTCTCTACCCGCTGAGGTAACACTTTCATATTTCATAGAAGCATGTCCCTGTTGCACCCTATCCGTCATATACCCCACACCTGACGCCATGCACAGGTAACCCACACCAGCCATATATGCCAGAACATCCCCATCATTGTAGTTTAAACCACAGACCTACAACTCCTTAGATTTCACCTGTTCTTTCTTCCAGGTCAAACCCAGTTCCACGGATAGTCCAACCCAAACTCCCCATCCTACTTCACCTCACATTCCAGCACCGGTAATACAATCACATCACTGCACCACTATCATCCCCATTCACTGTCCAACCACCACTTCCAATTTCTCATAGATTTTCACATCCTGAGCATCGGTTCACCATCCTCTAATACCTCTCTTTCTCCCCATGTCCTATCTTTCAGACTATATCTCTGTAAGTCTCATCAATTTGCTTAAGTCATATCAGTGAGCTCATGAAATATTTGTCCTTCACTGACTGGCTTACTTCACTCAACATGAGGTCTTCAAGATTCATTCATATTGTTAATACTATGTTAATACTATATTCCTTCTTACAACTGAATAATATACCATTGTGTGTATATACCACAATTTGCTAATCCATTCATCTGTTGTTGGACACATAGGCTTATTGCAAATTTTGGCAATAGTGAATAATTCAGCTATGAACATTGGTGTGCATATATCTGTTCATGTCACCACTTTTTATTCTTCTGGGTATAAATCCAGAAGTGGGATTGCTGGATATTAAGAGACTTCTCTAGTTAGCTTCCTGAGGAATGCCAAACTGTCCTCAATAGTGCCTGCACTATTCTACATTTCCACCAACAGTGAATGAGTGTTCCCTTTCCTCCACATCCTCTCCGACACTTGTAGTTCTGTTTTGTTTTTTTTAATTTTTATTTTTAATTGCAGTCTAATAGGTGTAAGATGATACACCATTGCGGTATTGACTTGATTTCTTTAATAGCTAGTGATGATAAGGATCTTTTCATGTGTTTTTTATTTTTTTAAAATATTTATTTTATTTATTTATTTCCCCCCTTGCCACTGGTGGTCGATGTTTATTCTCTGTGTCCATTCACTGCGCATTTTTCTGTGACTGCTTGCCTCTCTTTGTTGCCACGTTTTGCTGCACCTGCTCTCTGTGGGTGCAGGCTATCCACTCTCTGTGGGTGCGGGCCAGCTTGCCTTCAGCAGGAGGCCCCAGGACCAAACCCAGGGCTTCCAATATGGTAGACGGGAGCCCAATTACTTGAGCCACATCTGCCTGTCTTCATGTGCTTTTTAACAATTTGTATTTCTTCTTTGGAAAAATGTCTATTCAAATCTGTTGCCCATTTTTTAAATGAGTTGTTTGTCTTTTTAAATTTTGAGATGTAGGGTTTCATTTATATGCTGGATATTATACCCTTATTGAAAAATGGTTACCAAATATTTTCTCTCATTGAGTAGGCTACCTTTTCACTTTCTTGGCAAACTCCTTTGAAGAGTAAAATTTTTAATTTTGAGGATGTCCCATTTACCTATTTTATATTTCCTTGCTCTCACTTTGTGTGTAACCTTTATGAAACAATTTCCTACTACAAGATGTCATAGATGCTTTCCAACAGTCTCAGAGCTTTTTGTCTTTGCTTTTGTATTTATGTCTTTGATCCATCTTAAGTAAATTTTGGATAGGGAGTGAGATGGTGATCCCCTCTCACTCTTTTGGATATGGATATCCCAGTTTTCCAAGCCACACTTTTGAAGAGACCACTCAGTCCCAGTTGAGAGGGCTTGGTGCCTTTTGAGAATAAAAGTTGAACATTTATGCAAAGATTTATATAGAACTCTCAATTCAGTTCCATTGGTCAGTATGTATTCACTAATGCCAATATCATGCTGTTTTGAGAAATGAAGCTTTATAGTATGCTTTAAAGTCAAGTAACATGATTCCTCCAATTTCATTTTTTTTTCAATATGTTTTTGGCTATTCAGGACCCCTTGCCTTTCCCAATAAATCTCCTAATTAGCATTTACAATTCAGTAAAAATTCTGTTAAAATTTTATTGAAGTTGAATTAAATCTGTAATCCAATTTGGGCAGGTCAGACATCTTAATGATGTTTTAGTTTTCCAATCCATGAACATGGAGTATTATCTATTTATTTAGGTATATTTTGATTTCCTTTAACAATGTTGTGTTTTTTTCTCTGTATAAATCTTTTACAACTTTAGTTAACTTTTATCTTAGGTTTTTGATTCTTTTAGTGCTGTTGCAAATGAAATTTTTTCTTGATTTCTTCCTCAGATTGCTCCTTATTGATGTACAAACATGCTAATGAATTTTGTGGGATGATCTTATATCCTGCCCTTTTACTGAACTCATTTATCAGTTCTTGAAGTTTTGTTGTAGATTTCTCATGGCTTTCTATGTATAATATCATAACAGCTGCAAATAGTGAAATTTTTTCTTCTTCCTTTCCAATTTGGATGTCTTTTATATCTTTTTCTGAACTAAATGACCAAGCAATTACCTCTATTACAATGTTAAATAAGAGTAGTCACAATGGGCATCCTTGTATTCTTCCAGATTTTACAGGGAAAGCCGTTAGCATTTCTCCATTGAATAAGATGGTAGCTGTGTGTTTTTTATATATAAACTTTATCATGTTGATGAAGTTTCCTTCAATTCATATCTTTTGCAGTGTTTCTATTGAAAAAGGATGCTGGATTGTGTCAAATGTTTTTTTCTGCATCAATAGAGATGAACACTTGTTTTTTTTTTCTTTCAATCTGTCAATATGTTGTATTATATCGATTGATTTCTTATGTTGAGCAATCCTTGCTCTCAAGGGATGTAACCCACTTGGTTATGGTGTAGAATTCTTTGATGTGTTGCATACTACTAGCAAATATATTTTGAGGACTTTAGAATCCAGATTAATTAGAGTGATTGGTCTGTAGTTTTCTCTTTCTTTTTTTTTTTTTTGACATCTTTATTTGGCTTTGGTATTAGGGTGATGTTGGAATCAGAATGAGTTAGGCAAAATTCCCTCCACTTCTAAATATTGGAAGAGTTTAAAAAGGATTGGTGATAGTTCTTTCTGAAATAATTGGTAGAATTCACCTGTGAACAATCTGGTACTGGGCTCTTCTTAGTTGAGAGATTGATGACTAATTCAGTCTCATTACTTGTGATTTGTCTCTTGATTTTATCACTATTTTCATTCATCAAAGTAGGCTGCTTGTATGTTTCTAGTAATATTCCTTTTATTCTTTGATATCCTTTTGTTGGCGTAATATTTTTCAAAATATCATCATGATATTCTTTATTTCTGTGGGATCGGTAGTGATATGTCCTCCTCCTTTTTTAATTTTATATATTTGCAATTCCTCTCATTTTTTTTGTTAACCTAGCTAAGTATTTTTCAATTTTATTAATCTTCTGAAAGAATCAGCTTTTGTTTTTGTTAATTTTTACAATTTTTTAATTATCTGTTTTATTTAGCTCTGATCAATCCTTCATTTTATCTTTCTATCTGTTTGCTTTGGGATTAGTTTATCTTTCTTTTCTTTGTTCCCAAGGTGTGCAGTTATGACTATGATTTGAGCCCAGCTTTATTTTTTAGTATAGGCATTTATGGCTATAAATTTTCCTCTCAGCAATGCTTTTGTTTCATCCCTTCGATTTTGTTATGTTGTTTTTTCATTTTCATTTGTTTAAAGTCACTCCTGATTTATTTTATTTTGCAATTTCCTCCTTGATGGACTCATTGTTTAAGAGTATGTTATTTAACTTACATATATTTGTGCCTATTCAGATTTTCCACCTCTTATTGATTTCCATCTTCATTCCAATTTAATTGGAGAAATTAACTGCGTATAATATCAATCTTTCTGAATTGGTTTTGAGATGGTCTGTGACCTAGCATGTGGTCTATCCATGTGTGCTCACGAAGAATGTATATACTGCTGTATTTAGATGTAATGTTCTGTCTGTGTCTATTAGGTCTAGATCCTGTAATGATTTATTCAAAGTCTCTGTTGCATTTTTGATCCTCTGGTAAGATGTTCTGTATAATGGTGCTAATGGTGTTTTGAAGTCTCCCACTATAATTGTGGAGGCATCTATTTCTTCACTTAGTTTTTCCAATTTTAGTTCAGATATTTTGGGGCACCCTGGTTAGTTGCATAAAAATTTTTTGTTGTTATTTCCTCTTCACAGTGTATATGTTTACTGCTATTTAGTGTCTTTCTTTGTCTCTTACAATAATTTTGAGTTTAAATTCTATTTTGTCTGATTTTAGGTTGGCTATGCCACTATTTTTTTGATTATTGTTTGCATGTAAGATCATTTTCCACCCATTCACATGCAACCTCATTATTCCCGGTTCTAAGGTGAGTTTCTTGCAGACAGCATAAAATGGGTACTATTTACTTATGCATTCTGCCCATCTGTGTCTCTACAATGGAGAGGTTATTCCATTAACATTCAATGTTATTACTCTCAAGGCATTACATATATTAGTCATATATTCTTTAGGTTTGTATATATCATATTTTTTGTTTGTCTTTTATTCTTTTTAGTAATTCTTACTAACAATATTCTTTTCTACACTGTACTCCAACTCTCTCTCTTTCCTGTTTTATTCCTTTCAATCTGCAGTACACCTATTAGCCCCTAGGAAACATCTCAAGCTTCCTTATCAGTCATTCACCATGCATTCTGCCTTCCACAGGTAAAAAAACTGGTTTTAGCAAATAAAATAAAGAATAAAAAAAACAAAACAAAACAAAATAAAATAATAATAAAATAGATTAAAAAAACTAAAACCAACGAACAAAAAAAACCTCAGTCTATAATTTCCCTGTCATAGGGTGCTGGCTGGGTACCTGACAACCCAGGGGAACACACTCTGTATCCCTTCTCTAAGGAGGTCCTGGTAATTGAACCAGCGACCTCGTATAAGTGAAGCAGGAGTTCCTCCACTGAGACAAAATCATTCCACAGGTTAGGTAGTCTTCTGAAAGCTTACCTGGATCTCCCTGCCCCCTTTCCCTTAGGTGAGTTAGGCTTCTAACATTTTCCCTCTATATCTCCTGTTTTCCTTCTCTTCCATGCTGGTTAAACACCTGTCTCTTCCTAAGCCTTCCCTGACCTATTTCCTCTCTCTCCAAAGGTGTTTGGGTTTGTTTGCCTTCCCAATCCACATGCTTGTTTCCTTCTCCTTGGGGCCACTTCAGTGCTGGCTGGTTTCTTTTTGGAGATTCAATTGGGCTCAGCAGCCTAAACTCACTGAAGAGAAGTCTCTGTATGCCTTAGGCCAGAAACTCTTCTTCCCATGGGTGGAGAACATTCTTTCCCACTCAGTTGTCTACATTGAGCCAGGGATTTTACTGAGACTATTCACACTGAGGGTGGGGTATATGTTTTGTTTCCAGCCACAGTGGTGAATAACACAAGTATTCATTTGGTCTCTTTGTCCCTCTGTCCCTTTTCTTCCTGGATGATGCACAGCAATCTCTTGGTCTGAAGATTACTGAAAATATTTTGCTTTTCTCCCTTTTTAGGTAGGCAGCCCACAACTGGCTGCCTACCTACCTTCATACCATTTTAAAAGAAACTCACACCCATTTTTAATCAGGTAGTTTGCCTAGTTATTGTTGAGAAGAATGAGATCTTTATTAAAATACTTTTTTAAATTTTTAAAGAAACATAGATTACATAAATGTTACACACAAAATATAGGGTATTCCCATATGCCCTGCTCCCTAGACTTCACATTTTCCCACATCAACATCCTTCGTTAGTGTGGTACATTTGCCACAATTGATAAACACATCTTGGAGCATTGCTACTAAGTGATGATTACAGTTTACATTGCAGTTTACACTCTTTCCTACACATTTTTGCAAATTATTATAAGATACACAAAGGCCTGTATCAGTAATGGCAATGTCATTGAGGATAATTTCAAAGCCCAAAAATGCCCCCCAATTTTACCTATTTTTCCCATTCCCTCCCCTCAAAACCTCCAGTGCCACTGTCTCCCCATCCATGATATATGTTCTTCCATTTCTAGGATCACAAAAATTCCACAGTAGAAAAACTAAGTCTACTATAACCTATCATCCGTTCCCCAATCTTGAGGATTCTTTGATGGTGACACCCACTCCAACTCTAATTGATAGGGGCCTAGATCCCATGGGGCAGAATAACAGGACTTTCTTGATTGCAATTGCAGATTCTCTCTGTTTTTTGAGACGGTTGTTGTCAGTCATCATCTCCTTGATAGTTGTCCTGCATGAGTCTGATGAACTGGAGAGTAGGGATTTAGGATCCAAATGGCACATGGACAGCCCAAAGATTTAAGTCTCTTGGACATACAGCTATTAACTCTAGTACTAAATAGAGTTACAAATAGACAGCAGCAGAGCCATATTTAGGGAAAGCACAACTGAGTCCAACTGTATCATACTGGGGAGTGTAAATTCCAAATTAGTTCCCTGGTTAGGTGTTCAAATTCCTGAGCTCTCTACCCTTCCTATAGTATCTGGATATCTCCAGAGCTCTCAGGAGCCCTTCTATTTGAGGAAAGATTTATTTTGGTATTCAGTAATTCCTGCTGAGATGTGCATGAGTGTAACCTCTGAAATTATCTCCTGGTTCACTTTGAATTCTCTTAGCAATATAAACTCACTTGTCTTTACCCTTTCCCCCTTTTAGTCAAGGTCTTTTTCCAGTTGCATTGCTAGTTGGCTCTTGGTAGTAATCCCTCAGTGCCAGGGAGGCTCATACCTGGGAATCATGTCCCATGCTGGGAGGAGGTAATGAATGTATATGCTGAGTTTTGGCTTATAGAGAGGCCACATTTGAGCAACAAGGAGGCTCTCAGCAGGTAAGGCTTCAGCACCCTATAATAATATCCTAAGTTTCTATTTCAAAAATAAAGTTTCATAAGTATAGCCATCACTATCAAGTGCCTGTTAATGATCCATTCTCTTTCAGTAGTTACTGCCTCTGTACTCAGGGAATTATTGCTGTCCTATTAAGATTGTGCAAAGTTCTCCACTACGGGAATTCAATATTTCTTTGGTTATTATGTGGATCTCCATCCAATGTGACAATGACCCATGAACACTTTAACCCATTCATATGCCATATAGATATGTCCCAGGTGAACCTTCTCCCATGCATCCCCCATCTCTGACACACCACACTAGTAATCTTTCCCTGCAACAGTTGTATCCCTTCTGTGATCGAAGACTTCAAAATTGAAGCCAACAAAATAACTAAACACAATTAATAGGAAAAATATATAATAGTGATGGTTTTAAAAATAATGAATAAAATTTGAGAAATATTTTTAAACATTTGAAATAATATAAAAGTAAAACATAATAATAAAAAATAACATTATGTCTTTCATCACTGTAAAATCTGTTGTCTTGTATGTACCTTGACATTTGCTTCCATTTACTTGCCCAATGCCTTATTTTTTTCATTTTGTTTTCAAAGAAGCATTAGGGTACAGAAAAGTCACATGCAGAATATAGGTGATTCTCATATTTACAACATCCTGTCCATTTTCCCCTTTCTCCATTAGTAATGTTTTACATGTGGATGGTACATTTGTTACAATTGATGTACAAATATTGAAACATTGCTACTAAACATGGTCAATGATTTACTTTGCCCCAGGTACGACCTGTCCTATGTGCCCACCACATTCAACACCTTAAATCTGTAATACCTCCCTGCCATATTTGCCAAAAGAATATTCCCAGTGTTGTGGTTTTAACCACATACCTGCAAATCCCCAGAGTTCACCTGCTTACTCATCCAAACCTTGATCCAGTTCCATGAACACTCTAACCCACCCTCCTCACAGACCAGCAACACCCAGCCCAACAGCATCACTGCACCATTGTTATGCCCATCCACTAAACAACTACACTTTTCCACCTTATCATAGATTTTCCCCACATAGGCATTGAACCACAGCCTTCTCCCTATCCATGTCTTGTAAACCTATCTTCCAGACTAGCTCTGTTAGCCTGCTCAATTTTCTTAATTCATATCAGTGAGGTCATGTAATATTTGTCCTTCAGTGCCCAGCTTGCTTCGCTTAACATGAAGTCATCAAGATTCATCCATGTTATCACATATGCTAATACTGCATTCCTTCTTACTACTGATTAATATTCCATTGTATGTATGTACTACAATTTGTTTATATGTTCATCTGTTGGTGGATATTTGGGTTGTTTCCAGCGTGTAGCAATAGTGAAATATGCCACCATGAACATTGGTGTGCATATATCTATTCACGTCCCTTCTTTCAATTCTTCTGGTTATACACCCAGCAATGGGATTGCTGGATTGTATGGCATTTCTATAGTTAGCTTCCTGAGGAACCAGCAAACTGTCCTCAACAATGGCTGAACAATTTTGCATTCGAACGAGCAGTGGATATGTGTTCCCATTCCACCACATCTTATCCAACTTTGAAGTCCTCTGTTTTTTTAATAGCTGCCAGTCTAATGGGTGTAAGAAGATATCTCATTCTAGTTTTGATTTGCATTTCCCTAATTAGCCAGTGATGTTGATCATCTTTTCATTTGCTTTTGAGCATTTTTATTTCTTCTTTGAAGAAGTGTCTTTTCAACTCACTTGCCCATTTTTTAAAAGGGTTTTTGATTTTTAATTTCTGAGGTGTAGAATTTGTTTATGTATGTTGGATACTAGGCCCTTATCAGACATATATTTACCAAATATTTTATCCCATTTAGAAGGATGCCTTTTTACTTTCTTGATGGAAGCCTTTGAGGTGCAAAAGTTTTTAATTTTGTGGGTAACCCATTTATCAATTTTTTATTTCATTGCTCATCCTTTGGGAGTAAAGTTCATGAAATCATTTTCTAGTACAAGATTCTGTAGATGCTTCTCTAAATTATTTTCTAAGAGCTTTATGGTCTTGGCTTTTGTACTTATATCTTTGATCCATCTTGTGTTAGTTTTTGTATAAGGAGATATGTGGTATTCCTTTCTCATTCTTTTGGATATGAATATCCAGTTCTCCAAGCATCATTTGTTGAAGAGGCCACTCTTTCCCATTTGAGTGGGCTTTGCGGCCTTTTCAAATATCAGGTGACTGTACTTGTGGGGATCTGTGTCAGGCATCTCAATTCACTTCCATTTGTCAGTAGGTTTATCCTTGTGCCAATACGATGAAATTGTGATCACTGTAGCCTTGTAGTATGTTTTAAAGTCAGGCAGTGTAATTCTCTGATTTCATTTTTCTTTTTCAATGTATCTTTGACTATTCAGGGCCCCTTTTCCTTCCAAATAAATTTCATGCTAAGCTTTTCCAAATCAGTGAAAATAGTTGTGGTGAATATTATTGAGTGTGTTTAATCTGTCAACTGGTTTGGGTAGAATAGACACCTTTATGAAGTTTATTCTTCCTATACATGACCAGTGATTATTTTTCCATTTATTTAAGTCTTCTTTGATTTCCTTTAACAGCATTGCATAATTTTCCGTGTTAAAGTCATTTATATCTAGTTAAATTTATTCCTAGTTACTTGATTCTTGTAGTTGATATTGTAAGTGAGATTTTATTCTTGATTTCTTTCTCAGATTGCTCATTATGGGTGTACAGAAATGCTACTGATTTTTACTCATTGATCTTGTAACCTGCCACTTTACTGAACTCATTTATAAGATCTAGAAGTTTTGTTGTAGATTTCTCAGGGCTATGTCTAGGATCATGTCATCTGCAAACAGTGAAATTTTTATTTCTTCCTTTCCAGTTTGGATGGGTTTTATATCTTTTTCTTCCCTAAGTGCTTGAGCAAGTTCTTCTAACACAATATTAAATAAGATCAATGTTAAATATGTGTCCATCCTTGTCTTGTTCCTGATCTCAAAGAGAAATCTTTTAGGATTTCACCATTGAATATCATGTTAGCTTTGGGTTTTTCATATATACTCTTTGTGATATTGATGAAGCTTCCTTATATTCCTATCTTTTGCAGTGTTTTTATCAAGAAAGTGTACTGTACTTTGTCAAATGCTTTTTCTGTTTCTATAGAAATGATTATGTGATTTTTTTCTTTTGATCTGTTTATGTGTTATATTGCATTGTTTGATTTTCTTATACTGAACCATCCTTGCCTACCAAGTATGAAACCCACTTGGTCATGGTGTATAATTCATTTGATGGGTTGTTGAATATGATTAGCAAGTAGTATCTTGAGAATGTTAACAACTATGTTTGTTAGAGTGGTTGGTCAATAGTTTTCCTTTCTTGTGGCATATTTGTTTGGCTTTGGTATTATGGTGATTTTGGCATCACAGTATAAGTTAAGCAATATTCCATCAACCTTTATTTTTTGGAAGAGTTTAAGCAGAATTGGTGTTATTTCTTTTTGGAATATTCAGTAGAATTCACCTGTGAAGCTGTTTGGTCCTTGTCTATTAGTTGGAGTTTTGTGATGACTAATTCTATCTTGTTACTTGTGATTTTGTTGAGTTTATCAAATTCTTCTTTTGTCCATGTAGGCTGCTTGTGTGTTTTTAGGAATTTGTCCATTATCTCTAAATTATTGTTCTTGCTAGCACTGACTTTTCTAATGTATCCTCTTATGATAGTCTTTATTTCTGTGGGATCAGTGGGATCAGTGGTGATATCCCTTCCCTTGTTTCTTATTTTATGGATTTGAAACTTCTCTCTTTTTTGTCTTAGTTAGTATGGATAAGGGTTTGCCAATTTTATTAATCTTCTCAAAGAACGAGCTTTTGTTTTTTTAAAATACAGGGATCCCACACATCAACACCCCCACAAACAGCCTGCATTTTTGTGAAAAATTTGTTACCAAATCATGAAAGAGCATTGTCAAAGTAATACTGCTATCATCCATATCTTCCTTCCTTAGACATTTTTTAAGGATTTATTTATTTATTTATTTAATTTTATCAATTTTTACCCTCTTCCCATTATTGCTGTTTCTGTGTCCATTCACTGGGCAACTGTCTGTGTCTGTTTCCTGCCCTCTCTTCTCATCCTTCTCCTCCTGCCTTCACTGGGATTCAATCCTCAGAATCTCTGATGTGGGAGAGAGGCTTTTTACTGCCTGTGTCACATTAGTTCTTGGTTTTTTGGCGCTTCTTGTTTTGGCTCTCCCTTGAGTCAGTCTCCTGTTACTTCAGCATCTTGCTGTGTGGCTTGCGGGGCTTGACAGCATACCCATGCACAGCGCCTGGTGGCTCACCCACTCGTGGGGCCTGGCGGTGCATCCAGGCACAGGGCCTGGTGGCTCACCACTCATGGGGCCTCGTGGAACACACACACATGGGGCCTGATGGCACATCTGTAGACAGGGACTGATGGCTCACCTGCTCGTGGGGACTGACAGTGCACCTGTGCACAGGGCCTGGCATCTCACCCACTCATGGGGCCTCACAGTGCACCTGAGCACAAGGCTTGATGTTGCACCTGCAGATGGGGCCTGGCAGCGCACCTGTGCACGGGGCCTGGAGGCTCACTCATTCATGGGTCCTGGGGGTGCACCTGCACATGGGTCTGGCAGCTCACCTGCTTGCAGGGCCTGGCAGTGCCCCCATGCATGGGACCTGGTGGCCCATGGGTCTTCTATATTTTTCTTTTTTTTTTATTGAAAGGTCATGAGGGGTCAAACCCACGTCCCTCCATATGGGAGATGGATACCCAAGTACCTGAGCCACATCTGTTCCCCTGCTGTATCTCTTAAGGTTGACCAAAGATACCCAAAGTTACCGTCTTTTCCCATACATGGTGGTCATATAATAAATCAGGCTTAGTTTATCACCAGCATTCTAAAAACCAGACCTAGGGATAAAAACAAGGTCTGGGAACACATGAATGGTTTCTAATATAATGAATGTTTAGCTTACCCTGATTATCACACAATTGGGTCAGCGAGAATATTGGCATGGCATCTGGTTATCTTGATGGGCTTATTCAGTTGATTAACTTCTCTCTCTACTGTTGTTATTTTGTTTGTATGGTAAGATTTCACTTTGACACTTCATTCCTCTTATTCTATTTCCTTGCTATTCTCTATGTTCCTTTGAAAAATATTAGCAACAGAGTAAAGGAAAGAGATAAGAAGAGAAAAGGAATAACAGCAATAATAATAATAAAAAATGGAAGAGGAACAATACAAGACCTATAAAATTGAATAATTAGCATTATAATGTATAGAGGAATACAAATAAAATAGTGGAATAGAAACCATGAAACTAGAAACAGAATAGAGAATAATATAAAGAATGAATGAAAAAGCCAGAATGATGAGACAAGAGGAAAAGCAACAATAAAAGAGAGAAGGAAAAAATTAACAAAATAAAGAAAACAGAAAAAATGATAGGGAGAGAAATGAAAACAGGAAAAATTGAGAACCAAAGAGAGGTGGAATGAATGAACAACAGAAAACAGAAGATTGAAAGATGAAGAGGAGAAATGAATTAGAATAGGTAGAAAAAAATGGGTAAATGAAAAATAGAAAAAACAAAACAAGGAACAAAGGAAGGGGAAACACAACAAACAAGAAAAAAGACTTCAGCAAAACGAATTGAAAAATAGAATAAAGAAAAAAAAGAACACAAAACAAAAATAAACACAAATAAACAAAATTCCCTCTTAGACTCCTAAGAATTTTCTCTTTCTGTCAGTGTTCATTGATCAATCACCCTGCAGCCTCCCCTCTGCATGTTTTGAACTGCGTTTTAGTTAGTAAAATAAAGGAAAAAAATTTTTTAATGAATCTGAAAAAAAATTAGAGATCCAGGAAAAGATATTACAAAATGAATTGTCTATATGTTTCCTGTCATAAAGTTTCAGCTGGATGCCCAATAACCCCGTGGAGCAAGGAATCCTTAAGAAGAGCAAGGAATCAAAGCAGGGACCTTGTATATGCACAGCAGGAATTCTTCCACTGAGCTTAGGTTTCCTTAGGCTAGTTAGTCTTTCAGAGGGCTATCTGCCCCCTTTCAATTGGGCAGGTTAGATTCCATGCATTTTGCCAGCATTCTGCTGATTAGGTGCCTGTCTACCTCTGTCTTCTCACTAATGAATTCCTCTCTTTACCTGAGTGGCTGTGTATGACACCCCTCCTGAGGAGATCCCCATCCTCTCTCCGTGTCTCTTCTGATATTCAAAGGGTCTCAGCTGGCCAAATTCACCGTGGAAGAAGCACTCTCCACCCTCCCAGTCCCTTCTTCCCCCTACGGAATTCACTCTCACACTCAGTTTGGGGTAGGGAGCCAGCAGCACCACCTAGGCTATTTTCCCTGAGGTTCGGGTATATGTGCCACTTCCAGTCACAGGGGTTAGCAAATCACGGTTTTCCTTTATTTTCTTTATCTTTCAGGTAAACTTCTAAGATGACTTAGAGAACCTTCCCTTACTATATATATCCAAAGCTGCTGGCAGAGAGGAAGACATCTGCTATCCCCTCCTTTAGATACAATTTGCCAGGAGTTTTACCCTCACTTAATATCTCAGGGCTAGAAGAAGGGAGCCCTTTCCAGCACCTGGGAGGTCAAATAAATCTCAGTTTGATATTTTGGCTTCTTGGTCTCACTATCCCTCACTCTTCTGGGTTGTGAAACAGTGCCCTTGTCTGCTGTACCCCAAAGCAGATCCCCAAGGCAGCCTTTGGCTTTTTCTCCATTGTTTAAGTGAGAGCCGAGCCTTATCTGCCTCACACTATGGCCATGTTCCCAGAATTCCTCTGTATGTGTTTTTTATATATTTATATCATAGATATTAATCCTTATCGAATATGTGATTTCCAAATATTTTCTCCCATTGAATTAGCTGCATTTTCTTGCTTTCAGTTTCAAAAGTAGTTAATTTTGATGAGGTCCCATTTATCAATTATTTCGTGTGTTGTTCAGCTTTTGGTGTAATGATTAAGAAACTACCACCTACTACAAGATCTAGGAGTTGTTTTCCTACATTTTTTAATAGGGGCTTTTTGGTTGTTTTATATTTAGGTTCTTGATCCATTTTGAGTTAATTTTTTCTAAGGTATGAGATAGGAGTCCTCTTTCTTTCTTTTAGAGATGAACATCCAGTTCTCCCAGCACCATTTCTTGAATAGACTTTTCTGACCGTCTTGGGAGTCGTTACAGCCTTGTCAAAAAACACTTAGGTTCGGACATGAGAGTCCTCTGATTTTTTTTCTTTTTAAAACATTTTTGGCTATTCCAGTCTCCTTAACTTCTAAATAAATTTGATGATTGGCTTTCCTACTCCTGGAAAAAAGTCTCTTGGGATTTTTGTTGGTATTGCATTGAATCTGTGAATCAACTTATGTAGAATTGTTATCTTAACAATATTTAGTCTTTCAATCTATGATCAGGGAATGTCATCCCATTTATTAAAATCATCTTCAGTTTCTTTTAACTATGTTTTTTAGTTTTCTGAATACAGGTCCTTAATGTCCTTGGTTAAGTTTATTCCTAAATATTTGATTCTTTTAGCCCCTATTACAATTGAATTTTTTTAACAAATCAATTTTATTTATACATATTAATTAACATACAATTTATCCAAAGTGTACAACAAATGGTATAATAACATAATTGTGCATTCATCAATTCAATCATTATTAGAACATTTTCATTATTTCAATAATAATAAACAAAAAAGAAGAAAATTCAATTTTAATCTCTCTCTGTTTCCCTCATTCTACATAGTTGCTGATTTTAGTTATTTGCCTGAGAGATTAAGCAGACCAAGCTTAGTTTCCAGAATATCTTTTCTGAACAACTTACAATGGTTTCTAATAACTCACCTCCTTTTATTCCTCTCAATATAGTTTTTTAAGTATATATTTTATTTGTTTTTAAAAGATACCTAGATTATATAAATTGTTACATAAAAAATTATAAGGGATTCCCATAGGCCCCACTCCCTAGACTTCCCAATTTTACCCGCATTAACAACTTCTTTCATTAGTGTGATGCATTCATTGCAATTGATGAACACATTTTGGAGCATTGCCACCAAGCATGGACTATAGTTTACATTGTAGTTTACATTCTCTTCCACTCAATTCTGTAGGCTATGGCAGGATATATAATGGTCTGTATCTGTCACCTCAATGTCATCCAGGTAAATTCCAATTCCTGAAAATGCCCCCATATTACACCTCTTTTTCCCTCTCCCTGATTTCAGCACCTCCACTGGCCAGTGTCTCCACATCAATGCTATAATTTCTTCCATTGCTAGAATCACAATAAGTCTATAGTAAAACACCAGTAAGTCTACTCTAATCCATATTTTATTCAGCAATCCTGAGGATTCTGGGATGGTGATTCCCCATCCACCTCTAGATCCCATATGGCTGATGGTTGGGACTCTCTTGCTTGCAGTTGTAAATTCTCTCGGTTCCTTGGTGTGGCAGTTGTCCATGCTCACCTCCCCATGAGCTGTCCTTGGTGAGGCCAATGAACAGGAAAGTAGGTGCTACAACTCCTCTGTGGTTCAGGTCTCAGCCAGCACATGGACAGCCCAGAGATTCAAGTCTCCTGGACATACACCTACCAACTCCAGCACCAAGTATAGCTTCAAACAAAAAAGACAGAAGAGGTATGTGTAGAGAAGTCACCTCTGAGTCCAACTCTATCACACTCGGGGGCTGAATCTCCAAAGTAAGGCCCACTGGTAAAGCACAAAACTCCAGAGCTCTTCTCCATGAACACAGAACCTGGGTGTCTCTGGAGCCCTCAGGAGCCCCATTATTTATGGTAGTGTCCACTTTGGCCATCTATGAGATCCTGCTGAGATGTGTATAAGTGTTTCCTCTCTGATGACCTCCCAACTCACTTTGAAGTCTCTTAACCATATAAACTCAATTGTATTTATCTTTTCCCCCTTTTATTCAATGTCTTTTTCGAGTTGTATCAGCAGGCATTCTTGGTAGTAATCCCTCAGTGCCAGTGAGGCTCATCCCAGGAAGTCTTGTCCCTCGCTGGGGAGAAGGAAATACATGCATTTGCTGAGTTTGGCTTAGAGAGAGGCTATATTTGAGCAACATGGAGGCTCTCAGGAGGTAACTCTTAGGCACCCTACTACACTATGCCAAGTTGCAAATTCAAAAGCAAAAGGCTCATAACCATAGTCATCAATATCAAGGGCCTATTAATGGACCATAATTCTTCACTAGTCATTGCCCCTATACTTGGGGGATTGTTGCTATTCCAATAGAGAATGTGGCAGAGCTCCCCAGGATGGGGTTTCAAAAATCCTTTGGCTGTTGGGTGAATCTCTACCCACTGTGGCAATGCCCCATGAACATTTGAAAAAATATATATACATTATATGTATGCTCAGGTGAACTTCCTCCCATGTATCCACCATCACTGACACCCCACACCATTGATCCTCCATTTCCATAGTTGTAACCTTTCTGTGATCCAAAACTTCTTCAAAAATGAAGCCAAAAATCTTGCTAAATTCAAGTAATAGAAAAATGAAATAATAATGGTAGGTTTAAACATAAGAAATAAAATACATAATAATTTAGAAAAATTAAAAAAATAAAGTAAAAAAATGGGGTATTAAAAAAATGAAAAATATTTTTAAAATTTTTTGGATATTTGTCTTTCCTCACTGTTATATCTGTTGTCCTGTGTGTACATTGGCATTTTCTTTCATTTCTTTCCCAATGTCTTACTTTTTTTTTTTTTGTCTTCCAAGAGGTTTTAGGTCACATTAAAATTACATACAGAATATAGGGGACTCCCATACACCCAACATCCTCCCCCTTTTCTCCTTCCATATTAATAACCATTTTACATGTGGATTGTACACTTGTTACAACTGATATACAAATATTGCAATATAGCTACTAACCATGGTCAATCGTTAATATTATGGTTTACATTTTAGAACATACACTTATATACATTTTCGATGAAATTTAACATGGCCTGTATCCAACATACAATATCATGCAGAACACTTCCTTTGCCCCCTAAATACCCCCTCTTCCATTTATTCTATTCCACCCTCTCCTTCCCCTAGGGGTCCAGGTTGAGCAACAAGCTCATGTGTCCTTGGATGACAAAGTTCATAGATATTTTCTACAATGTTGTGGGCTTGACACACTAGTCTGTTTTCCCCTATTAGGATCTGCCCATGCTGTCAATAGTCACTGTCCTCTCTGAGAACATATTGGGCTTCCCCAGTATGAGAGTCTAACTCCTTCCCACTCATTTAATGGGTCTCTCCCCAATGATACAGCACACTATGACAAAATGATCACTCACACATACTCTTGAAGACCGCCCCAAGTGTTCCATGTCCCAAATTCTCCCCATCCAACACCATAAACCAGTAACACTTCCTTGTAATATTGTCAAAAGGGTTTTCACATCATTGTAGGTTCATCCACGTGCCCACCAATTCCCAGTGTTTACCTGCTCGCTCCCCCAACCCTCCCCCAAGTTTGATGGACTTTCCAAACCATCCTCCCCACCCTACCCCACTGTCAAACTTGCATTGCTGATCCCAACAGTATCCTTACACCCCTGTTATAGCCCTTCACTGCCCAACTATTCACTTCCACCTTATAATAGTTTTCTCCTGTATGGGCATTTGTTCACAACCTTCTTTTCCCTTTTCCTTTTCTATTTCCTGTAAACCTATCTTCCAGTCTTTAGCTCTCTGAGTTGTCTAGATTTGCTTGATTCATATCATAGAAGTCATGTAATATTTGTCCTTCACTGCCTGGCTTGCTTCACTCACCATAAGATCCTTAATTCATCCATGTTATCCAGTGTGTTAGTATTGTATTTCTTCTTACAGTTCAGTAGTATTCCATTGTATTTATACACCACATTTTGTTTATCCATTCAACTGCTGAAGGGCATTTGGGTTGTTTCCAACTTTTGGCAATAGTCAATAATGCAGCTATGAACATTGGTGTGCATATAACTGTTCATGTCCTTGCTTTCAATTCTTCTGGGTATATACCCAGCAGTGGAATTTCTGGGTCATATGGCAGATATATAGTTAGGTTTTAAGGAACCCCCAGACTGTCCTCTACAATGGTTGAACCATTCTACATTCCCACCAGCAGTGGATGAGGGTTCCCATTCCTCCACAACCGCTCCAACATTTGTAGTACTCTGGTTTTTTTTAACGGCCACCAATCTAATGGGTGTAAGAAGGTATCTCATTGTAGTTTTGATTTGAATTTCCTTAATAGCTAGTGACGTTGAACATCTTTTCAGGTTCTTTTTAGTCATTTGAATTTCTTCTTTGGAGAAGTGTCTGTTCAAATCTTTGTAGAAGTGTCTCTTAATATCATCCCTTTTACAAAATGGATTTACAAAATCCATTTTGTAAAAGAGATGTTTGTCGTTTTATTTTCAAGATATAGGATTTCTTTATAAATGCAGTGCATTAGGCTACTATCAGATATATGTTTACCAAATATTTTGTCCCATTGGGTAGGCTGCCTTTTGACTTTTTTGACAACCTCCTTTGAGATTCAAAAGATTTTCATTTTGAGAAGGTCCCATTTATCTATTTTTTTTCTTTAGCTGCTCATGCTTTATGTGTGAAATTCATGAAGCCATTTCCTATTACAAGTTACTGTAGATGCTTCCCTATATTAACTTTCAAGCTCTTTGTGGTCTTGGCTCTTATATTTAGATCATTGATCCATATTGAGTTGATTTTGTATAAGGTGTGAGTGCTTGTTCCACTCTTATTCTTTTGGATTTGGATATCAAGTTCTCAAAGCACCATTTGTTGAAGAGGCCATTCTCTCCCAGTTAAGTGGGTTTGGTGGCCTTGTTGAATATCAGATGACTGTATATGCAAGGATCTATAACAGGACTCTCAGTTCAGTTCCATTGGTCAGTGTGTCAACCCTTGTGCCAATATCATGCAGTTTTGACCACTGTACCTTTGTAGTATGTTTTAATGTCAGATAGTGTGATTCCTCCTATTTCATTTTTCTTTTCAATATGTCTTTCACTGTACTGGGCCTCTTAACCTTCCAATTTCATTTCATAGTTTTTCCAATTCAGTAAAAAATGCTGTGCTGATTTTTATTGGGATTGAAATAAATCTGTATATTAATTTGGGTAGTATAGACATCTTAATGATATTTGGTCTTCCTATCCATGAACAGGGAAAATTGTTCCATTTATTTAAGTCTTCTTTGATTTCCTTTAACAATGCTGTGTAATTTTCTGTGTATTGTTCATTTACATCTTTAGTTAAATTTATTCCTATGTATTTGATGTTTTTAGTTACTATTGTAGATGACATTTTTTTCTTTATTTCTTCCTCAGATTGCTAATTTTTGGTGTACAGAAATGCTATTTATTTTTGCACATTGATCTTATAACCTGTGACTTTACTGAACTCATTTATATGTTGTAGAAGCTTTACTGTAGATTTCTCAGTGCTGGTGAAGTATATCAACATGTCATCTGCAAATAGTGAAATTTTTATTTTTTCTTTTAAAATTTGGGTGACCTTATTTCTTTTTCTTGCCTCAGTGCTTGAAGAAGAACTTCTAAGACAATGTTAAATAGGATCAGTGATAGTGAGCATCCTTGTCTTGTTCCCGATCTTAGAGGGAAATCTTTTAGGATTTCAACATTGTATATGATGTTAGCTGTGTTTTTTTCATATATGACCTTTATCAAGTACAGAAACTTTACCTCTATTACTATCTTTTGAAGAGTTTTTATCAGGAAAAAGAGCTGTATTTTGTTGATTGCTTTTTCTGCATCTATAGAGATGATCATGTGTTTTTTTTTTTCTTTTGATCTGTTTATGTGGTGTATTACATTGATTTATTTGTTTATGTTGGACCATCCTTGCATACTCGGGATGAAATCCACTTGTTCATGGTGGATAATTCGTTTGATGTGTTGTTGAACACGATTAACAAGAATTTTATCGAGGATTTTAGCATCTAAGTTCAATAGAGAGATTGACCTGTGATTTTCCTTTATTTTGTGGTCTTTGTTTGGCTTTGCTATCAGGGTAATTTTGGCTTCATAGAATGAGTTACACAATGTTCCTTCTCCTTCAATTTTTTGAAAGAGCTTAAGCAGGATTGGTGTTAGTTTTTTCCAGAGTGTTCAATAGAATTCACCTTCGAAGCTGTCTGGTCCTGGGCTTTTCTTACTTGGGAAGTTTTTGATGAGTGATTCTATCTCTTTACTTGTGATTGGTCTGCTGAGTTCATCATTTTCTTCTTTCGTCAATGTACGCTGCTTGTGAGTTTCTAGGAATTTGTCCTTTTCCTCTAAATTATCTTTCTTCCTGGCATATAATTTTTCAAAGTATCCTCGTATGACACTCTTTATTTCTTTAGGGTCAATGGTGATATCTCCTTCCTCATTTCTTATTTTGTGAATTTGCATCTTCTTTCTTTTTTTCTGTTTAGTCTAGCTAAGGGTTTGTCAATTTTATTGATCTTCTTGAAGAACCAGCTTATGGTTTTCTTTATTTTTTCTAGTAGTTCTTATTTTCTATTTCATTTAGTTCTGCTCTGTTATTTCCTTCTTTCTACTTCCATTGGGGTTAGTATGTTGTTCTTTAATTGTAGTTAGGTCTTCGATTTTAGCTCTTTCTACTTTTTTGATATATGCATTTATGGCTATGAATTTCCCTCTCAGTACAAATTTTGCTGCATCCCATATGTTTTGATATATTGTGTTGCCATTTTCATTCATTTTAATATAGTTACTGATGTATTTTGAGATTTCTACCTTGATCTGCTGTTTGTCTAAGAGTGTGTTGTTTAACTCCAATACCTTTGTGCCTAGTCTGGTTCTCTGGCCCTTACTTATTTCCAGCTTCATTCCATTGTGGTCACAGAATTTACTTTGTATAATTTCAATCTTTCTGAGTTCATTGAGAATTTTTCTGTGGCCTAACTTGTGGTCTGTTATAGAGAATGATCCATGCCCACTCAAGAAGAATGTACATCCCACTGTATTTGGGTGTAGTGTTCTATGTCTTTTAGGTCCAGATCCTTTAATGTTTTATTCAAAGTCTTTCTTTCTTTATTGATTCTCTGTCGAGGTGTTCTGTGGAATGGTGATAATTATGTATTAAAGTCCCCCACTTTAATTGTGGAGGCATCTATTTTTCCACTTAGTTTTTCCAGTGTTTACCTCCTATATTTTGAGGCATCCTGGTTTGGCGCATAAATCTTTATGATCTTTCTTCTTGAAAGATTAACCCTTTTTCTAATATAAAGTGTCTGACTTTTGCATTTAAAGTCTACTTTTTCTTATAATATTATAGCTACTACCACCCTTTTTTTATTGTTTTTTTGCTTGTAAGATTGTTTTCCAGCCATTCACTCTCAGCTTCCTTGAATTCCTGGGTCTAAGGTGGGTTTCTTGTAGACAGCATATAGATGGGTCATATTTCCTTATCCATTCTGCCAATCTATATCTCTTGACTGATGAGTTCAATCCATTAACATTCATTGTTATTACTCTCAAGGAATTACTTACATTATCCATATTTTATTTGGATTTATGTATGTCATATATTGCTTTTATTTTCTTTTGGTCTTTTTATTTGTTCTTAAACTCTCCTCCAACTCTTTCTCTTATGTTTTTTTATTCCTTTCAACCTGAAAAATTCCCTTTAGTGTTTTTTGAAGGACACTTTTCTTATTCACATACTTTCTTAATTTCTGTTTAACTGTGCATATTTTTAACTCTCCATCATTTTTGAATGCCAGCTTTGTTGGATAAAGACTTCTTGGTTGGAGGTTTTTTCTTTTAGTACCTTAGCTATGTCCTTCCACTGCCTTCTTGCCTCCATTGTTTCAGCTGAGAAATCAACATGTAATCTTACTGGGCTTTCCTTGTATGTGATGTTTCTCTTCTTTCTTGCTGCCTTCAGTATTTCCCCTTGGTCTTGAGCATTGGACAATTTGACAAGTATATATCTTGAAAAACACCTGTTGGGGTTTATACTGTTCAAGGTGCGCTGTGCTTCCTGGATATGTGCATCCATCCCCACAATAGAATTAGGATGCTTTCAGCCATTATTTCCTCCTACCCGCCTTCTGTCCACTTTCCTTTCTCTTCTCCCTCTGGGACAGATATAATGTGTACATTTGTGTGTTTTGTGTTATCATTCAAATCCCTAAGTCCTTGTTGGATTTTTTCTATCTTTTTATCTATCTCTTTTACTATCTGTTTGATTTCAGATGTACTGTCTTCCAAATCACTAATTCTTTCCTCTGCTTGTTCAAATCTGCTATTATGTACATCTAGTGTCTTTGATTTCTTGGATTGTGCTGATCAACACCATCATATCTGTTATCTTTTTATATATGTCTACAATTTCTTCAGTATGTTTTCCCAGTGTCTTCTTAATAGCCTTAATCTTTCCCTTCACTTCATTAAGTTGGTCCATGATATTTGTTTGGACATCTTTGATGAATTGTTTGATGTTTTGCATCTCTTCTTGGTTTTGGGTTTGTTCGTTGTTCTGTAACATGTCTTCCTGTTTCTTGGTGTGGTTTGTAATTTTTGTTGGTGTCTGGTCATCTTTTTATCTTCATGGATTTATTCAGTTGACTAACTTCTATCTCTATGCTAGGGTTTTATTTAGCTGCTATTTTTGTGTGTGTGTTAAGTTTTCTCTTTGGCACTTTGTTCTTCCTGTTCTATTTCCTTGCTGTTTTCTATGTCCCCTTGAAGGAAAAAGATTAGAGCCAGAGAAAGTGAAAGAGATAAGAAAAGAAAAGGATAATTGTAATAATAGTAGTAGAAGTTAGAAGAGGAACTGTATACATCCTAATAAAAAGAATATTTAACTCATGTAAGCAGTGTGGAGTAATAGGAATAAAAAACTGGAATACCTACAATGATATGGGAAACTGTTTAGAGAAAAATATATAGAATGAATTTTGAGAGCAGATTGATGAAGAGTGAGGGGAAGAGAAAAGGAAGGACATAAAAAAGAAAAGTTAATAAAAGAAAGAAAACAGAATAGATGAGATAGAAATAAAAACCAGAAGAATTGAGAAGTAAATAAAGAGAAGTGGAATGTAAGAACAACAACAGAAAGCAGAAGATAAAAGGATGAAGGAAGGGAAAGAGATAGAGTGGCTAGGCAAAATCAGTATACACATAAAAGGGGAAATCAAGTAAAAGGAAAAACAGCAAACAAGAAACAAGCCAACAGCACATATTTAAAGAAGAAAAAGAAGGAGGGGAAGAAAGAGGCAAAAAATTAAACAAGAAACACACACACACATACACACACACACACACACACAAGCAAGCAGTCAAACAAAAATTAAGGAAGGACAGCCTTCCCTCTTATGCTCCTGTGGAGCTTCTCAGGCTGCCTGTATTCATCAATCAATTACCCTGCAGCCTTCCCTCTGCAAGTTTTGAAGCAGGTTTTAGGGAGTAAAGTAAGTTGAATTTTTAAATAAAGTAACCTTTTTTTAGGAAAAATAAGAAACCCAATAGGGGATTGTACAAAAATAACATCTATGTTTTCCCTGGCCTGAAATTATCACCTGGATGTTCGATATCCCAGTGGATCACTGCTCTGAGAGGAGCCAGGAATTTAACTAAGGATCTTGTATATTTAAGATAGAAACTCCTCCACTGAGCCAATCTTTCTTGTTGGGTCAGTTAGTTCTTCAGAAACTTATCTAGTCACTTTCCCTCAGGCAGGTTGATTCTTTGCAGTTGGATAAATTCCTGCTGAGTAGGAGTGTGTCTCTGCCCCCTTTCTATTCTTATTGCTTTCACTCCCAAGGCAGCACTATGCAATAGTCTGTGTAAGGGGATTCCCCCTCACTTCTCCAGGTCATGTCTAGTTCCCTTTTGAAATTTGAATGGGACCCTGGTGACTAAACTCACTGCAAAGAAATGATTTTCAACCCTCTTCCCGGCCACCCTCTCCTCCTAGGGGACCCTAGATAGGTACTTGGAAGCATATTAAAGACTTCCTACTGCCGACGTCCCTTAACGGGGATTGAAATTTTGATAGTTTTCAACACAGGAATATTCAATTGCCTGGCTCTGCCCTCTTCAAGACAAATTTTCTGTATCCCTGGGCCGTTAGGTAAATCAGGTTGCCTCAGCAGATTCACCTCTCCCTTCTTCTTGGTGTCACCTCGAGCCAGATAGTATGTTCCTCAAACCTCAAAGGGCGTCCAGGCAACCAAACCAACAGAAAAGAAACCCCTCTTGCTCCCTTTGCCAGAACCCTCCCAGTTTTAAAGTATGCTTCCTCCTGCTGGGTGGCCAGCTGGAGTCTGGGCTTTGGGTTCACAGTGGCTTTGCCTTGAGAGTGGGGCTTAGCAGTCCTGCAGTTACCAGCCTCAAAGGCAAGAACCTCCGGATTTTACTTTGAGCAATTTATCTGTTTGTCCAGCTCTCTCCAGATTGATACCCTGAGTCCTCCTACTCTGTGGGCTTCCTTAACACCTCACTCAGACAGGTACTTGCCCCCATTCAGCCATTTTTTTTTGAGAGACATGGTGAGTCCACACTTAAATCAATGCCATGTTGCCCAGATCCTACTCTAATTGGAATTTTTAAACTGATTTTCTTTTCAGATTCCACATCAGTCGTGCATAGAAAGTCTTTGGATATTTTGTGTATTAATCTTGTATCTTACCACTTTGATGAACTTGTCTATTAGTTATAGTAGTTTTGTTGTTGAGTTTCTAGGATTTTCCAGATAAAAGATCGTATCATCAGTGAATATTGCAAGTTTTCCTTCTTCCTTTCCTATTTGGTACATTTTACTTCTTTTTATAGTCTAATTGCTATAGGTAAAACTTCTATCACAATATAGAATAACAGTGGTGACAATAAGCATTCTTGTCCTCTACCAGAATTCAGCAGGAAATTTTTCAGTCTTTCACTGTTGATTGCAAAGGTAGCTGCAGGTTTGTCATATATGCACTTGAGGAAACTTGAGAAAGATTCCTTCTATTCCTATCTTTTGGAATGCTTTTTTTATTAAGAAGAAAGTGTGTTGTGTTATGTCAAATAACTTTTCGGCATCAATCATGAGGATCATGTGATTTTTCTTCTTCAATATATAAATGTGGTTCATTACACTAATTGATTTTCTTGTGTTGAACCACACCTGGGATAAAACTCACTTGATCATGGTGTAGAATTCTTTTAATGTACTTTTGAATTTGATTTGCCAGTATTTTGCTTAGGATTTTTGCATCTATATTCATTAGAGATACTAGTCTGTAATTTTCATTGTTCATCATATCTTTATCTGGCTTCGGTATTATGGTCATGTTTGCTTCATAGACACAGTATGGTTCCATTCTATTATGTTCAATTTTTTGGTAGAGCTTGAGAAAGTTTGGTATTAGATCATCATTGAATGATTGGTAGAATTTACCATTGAGTTCATATGGGCCTGGGCTTTTCAACTTTGTGAGGTTTTGGATGACTGTTTCAATCATTTCACCTGTCATTTGTTTGTTGAGGTCTTCTATTTCTTCTAGGGTTAGTGTAGGTGGTTTGTGTGATTCTAGGAATTTGTCCATATCATTTACATTATATAGTGTTTTGGCATACATTTATTCATAGGACATTCTCATTGTTTCTCTTATTTCTTTGGGACCAGTGGTAATGCCTCCTTTTCCATTTCTCATTTTATTTATTTGTCTTCTATCTTTTTTATTTATCTGTCTAGCTAAGGGTTTGTCAATATTGTGGATCTCAAAGAATGAAGCTGTTTCTTTCAGTCTCTGCTTTCTTGTATTTTGTTCTGGCCAAAGCCTAGATTCAAAACTGGATCTGTTGGCCAAATTCATTGAAGAGAATACCCCTGATTCATGCTTTCTTTTCCCTTGTAACAGCTGACAAAGAGGAAGATGTCTGTTGCCCTCGCAATTGGCAGCCATGAACCAGGATTTACCTAAGCTTAATATCTTGGGGGTGGGTTAAGTTATCCCTTCCCAGCCAACTGGGTGATTTGATAACTCACATTTGTTTTTTCAGGTTATTCATCTCTCTCTCTCACCCTCTTGGTGGTTGTGTATCACTGTTTGTCTTCTGACCCTGAAAAAGTGTATCGATGACAGCTTTTTGTCATTTCTCTAGGTTTTCTTTTTGTTTGTTTGTTTTTTTGGTTTTTTGTTTTTGTGAGAGTGTTGAACTTTGCCTGTCTACTCTGATTCTATCTATCTGTAACTATCCAGTTTAAGTCCTTCTCAAGCTTTGATATGTTGTTTTCCCATTTTCATTTGTCTCATTATATTTCCTGATTTCCCTTGCAAGTTCATCTTTGACTAATGATTGTTAGATTTTTCACTAACTTCAGTACAATAGCGATATTGACATCAATTTTATTCAAAAATGATCACAGAAGATGGTTTGCATGATTTAAATCTTTGTAAAATTATTGAAACTTGTTTTGTGCTCCATAATTGGTTTATCCTGGAGAATGATCCATTTGCACTTGAGAAGATATTTATTGTGCTGTTTTGAAGAGCAATGCACTGTATATTTTCGTTAGGTCTAGTTCACATATCATAGTATTCAAGTTCTCAATTTCCTTATTGATCTTCAATCTAGATGCTCTATCTATTGAAAAGAGTGGCATAATTAATCCTCCCAATAGTAATGTAGAGGATTATGTGTCTCCCCATTTGTTTTTTTTAATTTTCTTTGAGGTATCAGTGTCAGTTATTGAACCCAGGACCACATATGTTGGAAGTCAGTGCTCAGCTACGAAGCCACACCATTTCCACTAATTTTTGATGTTGTTGTTGTTATGTTTGCTTGTTGTTTGACTTTTTATTTTTTATTTTTAGGAGGCACTGAGAACTGAACCCAGTACCTCACATGTGGGAAGCAAGTGTTCAACCACTAAGCCACATTGACTCTGTTGTGTTGTTTTTTTGTTTTTTTGCTTGGTTTTTGTTTTATTTTTTTGTTTGTTCTTTTAGGAGGCATCAGGAACTGAACCCTGTACCTACTGTGTGGGAAGCAGGCACTCAATGCTTGAGCCACATCTACTCTCTCCCTTTATTTCTGACAGTTTCTGCCCCATGTATTTTGGGGCATTTTGGTTAAGTGCATAAATATTAACCATTGCTATTTCTTCTTGGTGGATTGCCACTTTTATTTATATAGTGTATTTCTTTGTCACTTATAACAGGTTTAGACTTATAATCTATTTTCTGGGATATTAGTATAGTTATCTTAGTTCTTCTTTGATTATTATTTCCATGGAATATATTTTCCATTCTTTCACTTTCAATCTTTTTATGTGATTGGGTCATAGGTGAGTGTTTTGTGAAGACTATATTGTTAGATCATGCTTTTTAAAAATCTATCTGCCAATCTGTGTCTATTAATTGCATAGTTATTCCATTAACATTTTGTGTTATTATTATTATAAAGGCAGTACTTATTTAAGCCATGTTTTTCTTCAGTTTTTATATATCATATCTTGTTTAATCTATTTTCCTTTATTGCAACAATCTTTTAGTAAATTTGATCCTTGTGATGTATCAGACCATTCACTTTCTCATTTATGGCTCTGTATACATTTAAAATACTTTATTTATGGTTACCCTGTGGTTTATCTAATGCAACCTGCATCTATAACCTACTAATTTGAAAAGGTATTTTCTTCGCTTCAATACCATATCCACTCACTCTCCATAATCCTCTGTTTCTGATATTTTTGTCCCACTTTACTGCTTTATATTTTTCACATTTTCAGTTAATATCTTTTTTAGTTGGATTTTACTCAGATTCTTAAATTAATTAAAATGTAGGGCTGTATATTGAGGATACAGTACTATAGAATTTTGCATTTACCCTTTTGTTTCCCTTTCCTGACTGTGATGACTAAGATCATGTGTCAACTTTGCTAAGCAATGGTGCCAGTTTGGTCAAGCTAACAGCAGCAGACTTGCTACTGTGAAGGCATTAAATGGATTGAAATGAACAGTATGACTATTGCATCAATGGCTGATTTTACCTACAATCAACTGTGGAGATTGCCTTCAGTAATGAGAGATATCTCATCCAATCATGTTGGGGACTTTAAAAGGAGAAGTAATTATTTCAGTTGTCAGAAGAGAGAATTTTCATTTCTAATTCAGTCAGCCAAGCTTCTGCTGTGTCTACTCATAAAGAAATGTGGCCCGGTCTATTTAGTTCTTTAATTAAATTTTTTTCAAAGACTATACCTCATATATATCTACATATATCCATTTTTGTCAAAATATGTGTGTTTACAGATTTTTACTGTTATATGTAGTGTGGTCGTGCACATTCTTGTACACATCTCCTATTTCACATGTATAAGCATTTATATTGGGTATGTAACTATGACTGGAATTATGGCTTTATAGAATAAGAAAAATTACCTGCTTACAGAAAAATATCCTTTAACTTCTGTTGCGGTTGCAACGGTGAAAGTTTGCAAGCTTTAGAGGAACATGGTCAGTATTTCTATATCTCAAAATGGAAGGGTAGAGGTGGCTGGATTTCAGTATTTCCCTTTCTTCCTGTCACTTACTCCGATGAAACCCAATTTGGTTAGGTTCTGGTAAAATAGTTTCTTTTGAGTATAGTCTTTTTTAAGGATAACAGACCACTCTAGAAATAAATCAAAATGGTTAGTATTTCCCTCTCCTACTGGAAATACAAGGGAGAATTTTGTCCAGTTTTCACAGTGGGAGATTGGCATGGCATTTGAAGATAAAATTCAGGAAAGCATGTACCTACTCCCTGAAGCTGGAAGATGTATAGTAAAATAGGTGAAAAAAATTAACAAAAATTTCTGGAATCTAAATGCTTTTCAAAGCAACCTAAATTGTAGAAATATTTCAGACTTATTGTCTTACCTAAAAAGAGTAAAAATGTTATAATATGATTAAATATTATTAATTATTTAACACAGAAAGTGTTGATGGCTAATCATATTAGTCAGTACTGTACATTTTTTTTTTGTTTTCACCTAGCAAGTTGACTATAAAAATAATATTTGAAATTGAAATTGAAGACATATCTCCTTGGGATTTAATACATTCTCTTTTATAATTAAACACAATTGAAAGAGAAAATCGAGTTTTGGATACAAACCTGTTTTGGTTTGTGAAGGGTGATATCTACTTTCAGGAATTAATTACAATTTGAATTTTCATTGTTTATTTTTGGTATTTTAAATTTACAGAAATTTGTGTACAGAACTGATGATAAATTATTACCTTATAAGAGATAATGGATTGGTGATTTTTCAGTAATAATAAATGAATATAAATCAGTCAAATATATGTGAAACTTTGAAGACCCAAACTAATACATGGCTAAAATTCATTTGGAAAAATCCTAAATAAGAATGTTTAAAGTCACACATGCAACTTTGTGCATAAATAAGTAAATAGTTTTTAAAATTCCAGCAAGCTTTTTTACACTTACAAAATTATTTTTTACAAACTTATCATTTTAAAGTGTATTTCTTAAATTTTGTTGAGGACTGGGTTTCATATAAACATCCTTACATAAACAAATATAATATATGCATAAATCTTATTTTATTGTATAACATGTACATAACTCATAAAATATATTCATGAAATATATATTTAAAAAATAATGGAATTCATAGACACATTATTTTCATTATTGAATATTTACTGGGAAAAATTCCATTGAAACTGGATGTGCTTTTCATAAACACACATATAGGTTTATATATGTATATAAATCCATTTATTTGTATTTACATATATTTGTATATAGATGATCTTTATTTTCCTAGGGTAATCAAGCAAACATCATGAAATTGATAGGCTTAAACAATGGAAAGTTATTTGCTCATGGTTTTGAGGCAAAGTTTATATCCATATCAACAAAACATGAAGGTGATCCATTCTTCATGAAAACTGTGTCATTGTGTGGCTGTCTGTGATCCTGTACTTAGATTGTCATATGGTAAGCACTTGATGACATCTTCTGATCTCTTTCTTCTCTTCCAGGTTATGTTGATTTCAGTTTCTGACTGACATACTGTGGCTTTCACTCTCTATCTGAATTTCATTGTCTTGCACATGACCCCAAGAATAAGATTCAGACCCATTCTGAATGATGTTGGCTATATCTTAACTGAAGTAATTTCAACAAATGGTCCTGGTTACAATGGGTTAACTCCCACAAGATTGGATCAATTTTAAGAAATTGTTCATCTGGTGTGCATACAGTTCCAAGCATGACAGATGCATATACACTTACACATATACACTTGAATACATTTGGGTAAGTATATACATAAATAGGAATGGACTTAACAATGAATAATATATTAGTCAATTACTAAATTTCATAGTCTAAATTGCTGTAATTATGGGTAAACATTGTTAAATAATAGAAGAATATATGAGTTTTGCAGTATGTGTTTTAAAGCATAATATCACTCTCAAAATAAAAAGGTGGAAACACAGGAAATATGTATATTTGTGCTCCCTAGTAAAATAGAATATTAAGGATTAAATGTTACTTAAAGATGTCCAAAACTTAAATACTGAGAAAGTTTTTGCTAAAGTTTATTTTTAAATTTGTGGCAATATTATAATATTGCTATTTAGGAAGAATAAATGTAAAATTAGGTAAAGGGTCTATATAGCTGAGGCTGTGCATATATTGTCTAGCATAATATCAAAATATATTTGTGTTCTCTTTTGCTTGTTAGCACCTGAAAATTTGGGTGTGTGTTGGCAGAGAACATTCTGCTGAAGATTTCTGTGAAGTTCAAAAGAGGATCAGCAGAAGGATGTGATCTGACCATTATGATTTTACCAACAATAGGTTGAAGGAATTTGTCCCTGAGTTTTCTCTAGAACAGTAACAGTTTGGTTGTTATTTGTAATAAATCTCCATTATACTAATAAAGTTTGTATATGAGATCCAAGCTCTTTTGTCATAGTCCCCATAGATATCAAATTTTAAAGGAAGTTTACCTTCCCAGAACTTTTCTGAGGGCTTGAGCCACATCTTTATTTCAAAGACTGTAGATGAAGGGGTTGAGTATGGGAGTGACAATAGTCTAGAAGACAGACACTACTTCATCTTGCTGAGCGGTATGATAAGCTTTGGGAAGAAAGTATTTGAAGATTGCCGTTCCATAGAAGAGTGACAGCACAATCATATGGGAGAAACAGGTTGCCAAAGACTTTCTCATCCCTAACATGGATTCTAATCACAAAACAGTAGAAAATATCTGCCCACATGAAGCCATAATATAAGATATTGGAATGAGGGTGAACAGAACACCACTAAGATAAAGCCCATTTTCATACTGAGATGTATCAGCACAAACTAGTTTCAGGAGAGCTGGGATCTCACAAAAGAAATGATGGATTTCCCAGGAGGCACAGTAAGGGAGATTCAAAGTATATATCACATGGACCAAGGCATTAAGCAAAGCACCCAACCAGGTCCCAGCCACCATGAAGGCACACACTGTAGGGCGCATGAGAATGTAGTAACAGAGAGGGTGGCATATAGCCACATAACGATCATAAGCCATGACTGCCAGGAGAAGGTACTCTGCGCCAATAATGGTTTTGAAGAGAATGAGCTGAGTTGCACAGTAAATAAAGGATATAGCATTTTTCCCAGACAGGAAATCAGTGGCTATCTTGGGAACAAAACTGGAGCTATACAAGAGATCCATGATGGAAAGATGGCTGAGAAGGAAATACATAGGAGTGTGGAGTCGAGAGTCTAACCAAATGAGAATCAGCATCATAATATTGCCTCAAACTGTCATAAGAAACATCAAAAAGATGACGGAGAATAGGATATTGGGGGTTTTAATGTGGTGAAATAGCCCCAAGAGAACAAAGTCAGTTCCAGTATTACCATTAGTCCATCTCCCCATTCTCTGCTTCCTTATTATTATCCTGGATAGATTATAATAGCCAAATACAATTAATAGAAAAATGAAATAATAATGATAAGTTTAAATGTAAGAGATAAAATGCATAAAGATATTTAAAAAATAAAAATTAAATTAAATTAATCGATTGGGATATTAAAAAATGAAAAATAAAAATTTTTTTTGGATATTTTGCCTTCCCACCACAAATTGGCTCACCCACATTTTGTAATGTGCTTTCATTATTCTCTTCCTTAGTTGTACAATTATATATATTAGGAGTTTCAAATATTTTCAGCACTTTCTCTACAACACATTTGATCTCATTCCTATGGCCAAGTTTATCAGAAGTGATTGAAAATATTTTATCGCAAATTTATCAGTTTAGTACACTATCAATTATTTAAGGACATATATTTATGACTTTGAAATTTAATAATGTTAATAAGTGAATTTATTTAAAATAAGGAATTCAGATATCATTATATACTCTCTCTAGGAATCTATCTTCTATCTCTTTATCACTGATAAAATAGTTAAGACAAACATACCCATCATAATTTCAAAATATGTATCACTTACAGAAGACTATTCTTTTAGATGCCACTTTAGGTAAAATGCAAAGAAACAGGAAACTTGAATGCATTTAGATGTGATTATAGTCCTGGTTCTTTAACTGCTATATAATATGATACATCTTTCTATATCTATATATCTCTATCAATCTCTCAATCTATCTCTCTATTCATCTATATCTATTATTTTATGTATCTATGTATGGATATATCACACACAGATTGTAAAAGACATTCTATCCTTTTGCTTATTCTCCCTTTGTAAGAGGTAGAGCATGTGTATTTAAATAATTTGCTATACACCTATGTGAAATATGATAGATATTTTACATAAAGCATTGTAAATTTTTAACAGTTATATAAAGGATTGCTTTTCTTATTTTCAAAGGTAAGTTTGTTTTTCAGAGGGATCTAGTAATTGTGCATATTTTGACTGCAGTTAATGAACCAGGACCATAATCACATCTAAATGTATTCAAGTTTCCTGTTTCTTTGCATTTTACCTAAAGTGGCATCTAAAAGAATAATCTTCTGTAAGTGATACGCATTTTGAAATTACGATGGGTATGTTTGTCTTAACTTTTTTTGTGTGTGTAATTTGGTAGTAGAAAACATAAGATCATCCAAAGAGGATGAGAAGAAGACTGCTCTCAAACAAGGAGTCTGATTGTTGAGATTCAGTAATTTGATGCCACATACTCAAAAGACTGTTGCTGATATAACAAACTACAAGCAAAATGGAAACAAACAAAAATGCAAAAACTACCAGAAAAAAGCAAAAATTGCTATTAGTGATATAATTTTCCCTGAGGGCTTGTTAATGCTCATCATCTCTGTATAATTCCATAAACCTAGGTGTAAAGACAAGAAACAGTAGCTTATACAGAAGGCCAATAACCTGGTCTTCAGTGTGGGTGGGAGGGGTTAGAGATAAATTCAATCAACTTATATGCTATTTTGTTGAAAAAGAAGGAATGAGTAGATTGGTTAATTTGGGTATTGTGCAGGCATTACATGGTCCATGATGTTCCTCAAAAAAATGGTTCATTTTACATTGCAATATCTATGACAATATTAAAAACTAAATTCCACTCAGCATAGATGAAAACTAACCTTTTTTTCTGGAAAAGTAGTCATTGGATGCTACAATATATAGTGACTTTCTTATGGTTAGAAACATGTCCTTTTATTATGAAATTCCGTATAATTGATATTGACCCCTTAACATGCATGATATGTTGGTTATAAGAATAGTGCATTATATTAATTATGTTTATTTCAAAATGTAAGCCTATATATCCATTACTAGTTCTCCAGCAACTATGTACAGAAATAAAAACAATATCTGATCAGCAGAAGTACTTCAAAATACTATACACTCATTACCTTGACTTAATTGTTAAGCTCTTCACTGCTACAAATATATAAGTTCTGAATTGCATTTCAATACTGTGACTTTTTACTTTAAATTGGGTATTATACATTCATATTACAGGACTAGAGTACACATAATTAAAATGTAAAACACATAATATTTTATAGTAACAATATGCCTGATGTTTATTTCAGATGTTTTTTCCTGCTTATTGTTAAGAAATGCATACTTATTTAAATTATTGAAAATTTTTTTGTATAACAACTCAATTTAAAAAAATTACTTGATTCAGGATTTTTTTAGAATTTTTCCCATACTGTGTCTTTCCTAACAGTATGTGAAACTGTATGATTTTGGTATCAAATCAAGGAGGGTAAAAGAAGCAATGGTTCAATTAAATTATCAAAACAACAAACAGCACCACTGGATTCCTGAGAATGAGTCGATTTTTTGTCTCTAAATAAATGCGTATAAAAAGAGAGAGAGAGAGAATGGAGTCAGTCATTCTAAATCAGTTTTATTTGTGTCAGTTAAAGAAGTGAAGATGTAAACTTGGTAAGATATAAGGAATATAAAATTTTTAATTATTAAAAACCTTTCTTGATATATGCTTAATTAACTCTTAGTTTGATGTTCTCCCTTCCACAAAATGGTTTTACAGGATCATTGAGAGAATTGTGACAGTCAATAAGAATTTTAGAGTTTACATTATTTCTGATTGTCTATTCTTCCTACTTTACCAACAAGTAACTTTACATATGATACTCTAGAGTAGTAAGGTTTAAGGAAATGAACATGTTGTTCTTGGTAATGGCACTGATGTAAACCCCTATGTAAAGAGGTAGGTATAATCACACACTGTAGTTAGATTATTCACATAAAATGTAACTTTATATTGTGTAACTGATTTTCACAAGTGATGTTTCATACACTGCTCCATAATTTGGTGAAAAGATTAATTTATTTATCAACATATTTATATGTAAATAGTACTTCACATTTTCTAAAACAAAGTATACTTCAATCTGAAGTGTAAATTTATTCATTTGAAGTAACAAGTAGGATATGAAGAGCTCAAAGATGAATCTATCTTTATCTCAACTAGTTAAATTGAACTGTTCAAATTTCTATGTATAATATATCTATTATATATCCTTTCACTTATGCTCAATCATGCCTTGGAGTGAAAATTATACTTTTGGCTGATGTTTTTCCCATATAAATATCTCAAATAGTTATAAAACATTTTAATTTAATAGTTCACATTCTCATATTTAAAACTTTTAATAATTATTTCTAATATGAATCTACAGAGTAGATTAAGTATATCAGTACATTAATAAAATTCTTGAACTCTATATATTAAAGTTATTCACTGATTATGTTTTAATGATATATTTTTATAAATCAAATATTGTTTAAAACAATGTTTCTTCTTATTAGGAATCTCTGAAGGTTTTACAGTGTCAGATATGGTAAATAAGAACAAACACTGGTATTTTATATTTATATTTATATTTATATTTATATTTATATTTATATTTATATTGACTCAAAGATTAGAACTGGTAATCATGTAATATTACATTTAGCTGTATTGTGAAAGCAAGTATGATAATGTCAAATGAAGAACTGCTCACATAAGAATAACATTACTATCATGCCTAATATTCAGTTGATTTTTTTTTGGCTTAAATGTAAATCCTAGTTTAAATTTATTAAATTTGAAGGCCTTAAATATTTGTCCTTTAAATATTGAGAGTGTACTAAATTGATACCTTACCTTCTATATTTTCCTCAAGATATTACCATAAAACTACTTTTGGAAAAGTAAGTGTTGCATGGAAATGTATCAAGAGTCATCCGTCAAGGAAATTCCATATAATTAACACATTAAAAGTATTACATTTGGTTGTATAACTACTGCATTATATTAATTATGTTTATTTCAAGGAGTGTAAGCCAATGGAATTGTGTCCATCATTCAAAATCAGTCATATTTTGTTAATTATAGAAATGCAGATGTAAAATAAGGTATAAATATTATATGCTGTTAATTAATAAAATGCTTTCTTACTGTATGTTTAATTCTTTGTTCATGTGATCTTCTCCTTCCCGTAAAATGATTTTACAGAGCCAAGTGGAGACATTGACAGTCAATCAGAATTTTAAATTTTATCTCAAATTGTCTATTCTTCCTTCTTTAAAAACATGTTACTTTATATACGATTCTTTAGAGCTTTTAGGAAATCCACAAGTTGTTCTTGTTAAAGGCACAGATGTGAAAATCCATATGTAAGGAGCTAGATATAGCCATATTATATAGTACATAGTTGTAAAAATCATGGGGCTAAATTAACTACAAAGTACCTTTACATTGTTCAAGTAAGTTTCAAAGTGGTATTTCATATACTCTAGCAATGGAAGACCTTGTATCACTGATATAAAGAAGGGGACCTAGAGGTTCTTAGGGGACTGAGAGGGAAGAATAGGTGCAACAAGGTGGCATTTTGGGGACATTGGAATTGTCCTTCATGACATTGCAATGATGGATACAGGCCATTAAACATTTTGTCAAACCTATAAAATTGTGTGGGATAGAGTAAAAAATATAATGTAAACTATAGTCCTTGGTTAGTACAATGCTTTAATGTGTCTTCATCAATTGTCACAAATGTACCATACTAATGAAAGAGTTTGTTATGTGGGAAAGTGTGGGAGGGGCATGGGGTGGGGTATATGGGAATCCCCTTTATTATTAATGTAACATTTACATAATCTAAAGCTTCTTTAAAAATTAAAATAATTTAAAAAGAGCTGCTCAATTTCACTTTTATTTATACTTACCTGAAGACCAGAACTGAAAATCATGTAACTTTACTTTTACCTGTATTGCTAAAGCAAGCCTGAAATTGTCAAAGGAATTTCCTACTCACAAAAGAATAATATTATCAGTCTTATACAATAGAATTTTTTGACTTAGTTGCAAATCATAGATATAGACTAACTTACCTTTTATAATTTTCCTCAAACTAATACCATTAATCTCTTTATATAAAAGGATGTGCTGTACAGAAATGGATCCAGAGAAATTCACCTTCCTTTGTTGTCAGTGCCACACATTACCAATGAACTACAAGGTTAAATATAAAAAGAAATTCTTCACCACAGAGGTTTGGGCCAATTTAAAATTCTACCTACATTGTCTTCAGAGAAAATGTCCCTTGGCTGCCCCTGTGTTCCCTAAGGTAGGACAAGCATAATTATTCCATTGTCCTTCAAATGCCCAAATTAAGCAAGTATGCTTTCTTGGAAACAAGTAAATGGAAGTACCAATCAGTAAAATAATCATCTATTTACCAGCCCAGCCAAATCCATCAGAGAACTGGAAAATTGCAGTGGTAAAATCCCAAGGCAGAATTCAGCAGTTGCTTCATTGTATCCAGAGTTAATGGGTTTCCTCCCTGGTTTCACCACTTTTTAGTGACTTCAGATAATTTATATAACTTTGCTTTCCTCTGGTTCTTCATCTACAAAATTGAGATAATAAAAGCCGGTATGTTATAGCTTTTCGAGAATACAAAAATAATTGATTAATGAACACCTGGTGAAACAGTGTCAGGTGCACAGGAGACACAAAATATTTGATTATATGAAGATGAATTTTTTATATTATTGATTGGAATGATGAGTATGAATTAATCTATAATGTTTAGTTTTATTTTTCTGCTGGTATCACGAAACACACAAATTAGAAAATTTTATAAGGAGAAAAATATTGTCTCTAATGAACTATATACTCCTCCATCACCTTATTGACAATGAAACCTCTCATTTAAAAATGAACATACAATATACATACACTTATTATACACACATAGCACATGATTTACATATGTAAAGAAAATTCTTTGTTGTTTTTCATTTTGAAATATCCAGTATCATTGCTCTTTTTTACATATGTGTAATTATCCATATTTCATTCTAATCCCAAAATGATCCCTAAATATTTTTTCCATAAAGGAGGTAGTGCGAGTGCTGTAACAATTTTTAGAGTTGTACTTGCTTACAGAATCAAATCCTTGGCTTTGTACGGCATATGACATTTTACACACTAACAAAAGTTTTTATACTCTAATAAGAACATATTAAATATAGCACTTAAATTCAAATGCAACAATAAATAGCAATTGGAAGGTGCATCCACATACCCCAAGTCATTACATCAATCATGTAACTAGATATCAGCCCATCTATTCTTTCTCACCTATGGCTGTTGTGCAAGAACCACTCTACTATGTAAAAAGCAAAACATCGATATTAGGACTGTAGTTACAAAAGCAAGACATAGTGTGAAAGCAATTTTTAATTACTTTTTCCATTTTTGTTAAATCTTGTTTATTTACTTGGTAGTCAGACACTATTAGATTTTAAAATAGAATTAGGGCAAAACTACTTTAGAATTTTCTTGAAGGAAGCCAAAGGTTTTATCTGTTTTTGTGGTCCAAGAAAATATGGGATAGATAAGAATTTCCCATTGAAGATTTGTGGACATTTATGAGCATAAATTCTACAAATAACACCACTTCTAACATAAGGATCTATCTTCTCATGCTTGGTTATCTTTTTCCAGGTTAAATCCCTACTTCCCAAGTCTCATTTTGTAGTTTCTTGACAGATGTAATCTAGAAACTACATTTACCGGAACCCCTTTCTCTGTATTGTCACGTTTACTGCCTATGAATGAGGGGGAATTATGTGTGATTTGTAAAATTGCAAGAGGAGAAGTTGAGCTATTCTCTGAAGATGGTTGGGCAGTAATACCTTATACTGGTATTGATGCTCTTGCTTTTTTTGTTGTGAAAAGTAACAACTCATTTCAAATCTGTAGACTTCAGAATCCAAATGAAATGACCTACAAATTACATTAGAGTTTACACTCTCTCTGCACAATTTTGAAGGTTATGAGAAAATATACCAAGGCCTGTATCTGTCACTGCAATGACTGCAGGACAAATCCAGTGTCTTGAAAATGCCCCCATAGTACAATTAGTCTTCCCTCTCCCTCCCCTCAGAACCTCTGGTGGCCACTGCATTTACATCAATGATAACAGTTTTTCCATTGCTAGAATAATAATGTTTATAGTCAAATAATAATGTCTACTATAGTCAATTATTCATTCCCCAATTTTGAGGATATGGGGATGGTGAAGCCCACTCAGCTTCTAATTGAGAGGGAACTTAGTAGACCATAGTTAGTAGCAATGTTTCATTATATATTCATCAATTGTAACAAATATGCCACACTAATGAAGGATGTAGTTAATGTGGGAATGTGTGGGAGAGGGAGGGAGAGGTTTTATTGGAATCCCTTTTATTTTTCTTTAACATTCTGTAATCTAAATCTTTAAAAATAAAAGAAGTAATTTAAAAAGGAAAAAAAATAATTCAAATGATTCAATTCCAGTTGTTTCCTAAATTCTCTCCATCTGTTTTATTCTTATATTTCATAATACTTGGGGCTTTCTATTTTATCTTAAGTAAGGTTACTATTTATCAAACTAAAGAAATGGCAAACTTTTACATTAAAAGGGATAAAAGAGAAAATATAAATGGAGATAAACTGCTTAAAATAAGAACTTACAAATTTTCTCTCTTCTCCCAGTTTTTGCCCAATATGACACCTGCTTTATCCTCTTTTCGGTATATTTCTCCATCCCATCTCAAGTTTCTTTTACTACTTGAAATTATAATTCTTCACTTTCTACTTAGTAAATGTTGGAAACATTCTATTCTAAATTGTGACAAGAATGGTCAAGCTTTAGCTCTGATGTGAGAAGGAAAATTAGGATTTAAATATCTTAGTTAATCATTCAATTTTCATATATGAAATAAACCTATTTACCAAGAAAATGTAATGAGCATCTTTAAATTAATAATTTCATGGAATGATTTCAGTCACATTTCATAATTTCTTTTTAAAATATAGAGATAAACTTGGTAGAATTACTGCATCTATGTAATATTTTAAAATGTTTAACAAAGCAGGCAAATGAATCCAATTCATCATTAAATTTTATCATACAGCATCCAGTACAAGAATAAAATTACATTTGCCAAAATATTAAACATTTTTGTTGGGTACTTATTCTTTTGTTCATATGTTATTTTATTGCTAGTATTAATCGACACAAAGGAGACGTTGTATAATATTGACTAAAAACTCAGCACATTGAAATTGTAGAAACGTTTTTGCTGCATATGGGCATTATTAAATCATTCCTTTAAATTTCATGTGCAGTATAATTAATAAGGTAGAGAAGAAATTTGTTTATTTTGATGAAATTTTATCTCTGAAAAAGGCTATACATTTCCAGTATAAACAAATATTTTTTGTAAGGGTTTCAGATAATGGAAAAATGAAATATTGACAACCAATTTCATGAGGCCACCATAACATAATATAAAATTTCATAAGCATATTGAAAGACATGAAAATTATAGGTGAATATTTCTTAGGAATTCGAACCCAGAAACCCACCTCAAAATTTTGGTAATTTGAGACACCAAGATTTGAGTATTCAACATATACTATGTTTATTTTGATTAGGGGAACATAACAAGGGCTCCATGAGCTTGAATTAAAACTCAAAAATCATTATTCTTGAGGGGATGTTGTGGTGTGGATGTGATATGTTTATTAAATAATACACACTATACTGTGGCCTTAGGAAGGGGTCTGTGGTTTTCACCTGACTGTCAAAGGGGTCCGTACAACAAAAAATTTTAAGAACCCCTGGTTTAGATAGAATAGGATTTCTTAAGAAGTAGGAAATTTTTATCAAATCAATTTTATTGATACGTATTAATAAAGCATAAATCCATCCAAAGTGTGTGATCAATAGTATTTAGTATAATCACATAATTATATGTGCATTCATCATTTCAATCATTTTTAGAGCATTTCATTACTCCAATAAAAGAAAAAATGAACAAACAGAAAACCTCATCACTTTTCAATTTCTCTTTTCTTCCCCTGTCATACATTGGTCTTATTCTGTTACCAGCTATCTCCCTTATTTGTATTTATATTTTGTAAAAACACTCTTATATGTTCAAAATAACCTATATTCATATTTTACATGAAGTTTCACTATGTTATACAGTCCAATGTTACACTTCTTTGGCTTTCATTCTAGTAATACATATGACCTTAGACTTACCCTTTCAACCACTGCCATACCAATATAAAAACTCTGCTAGTTACAAACACTATGATATGCTTTCACCATTTCTATTCATTTCCAAAGATTTCCAAAATACCTTTTTATGAATTCAGCACAGATTAACAGTCAGCTTTCCATTCTTTACCCTCATTCTATATTCTGGTATCCAATATTCTAATTTTTAACTCCATGAGTTTACACAATATATTTAGGCCATAATAGCACAATCATACAATATTTGTTCTATTGTATCTTCCTTGCAACACTCAAAATAATGTCTTCCAGTTTCATCCATATTGTCATATGCTTCACAACTTCATTTCTTCTTACTGCTGCATAATATTCCATCATATGTACACACCACAATTTACTTATCCATTCATTGTTTGGTGGACACCTGGGTTGTTTCCAACTTTTGGCAATTGTGAATAACACTGCTACGAATATGGGTGTGCAGATGTCTGTTTGTGCCACTGCATCAGATCTTCTGAGTATATAACTTTTAAGATTTACTGCCTGGCCACATGGCAGTCTATATTCAACTTGATTATGAACTGCCAAACAGCCCTCCACAGTGGCTTACCATTCTCCATTCTTACTAACAATAAATAAGCATTGCTATCTCTCCAATACTTAAAGTTTTTTGACTTTTTAATATTGGCCAGTCTTATAGATGTTAAATGATATATATCATAGTTTTGATTTGCATTTCCCTAATTGCTAGTGATGTTAAACATTTATTCATGTGTTTCTTTGCCATTTGAATTTCTTCTTTGGACAACTGTCTTTTCAAGGGTTTTGTCCTTTTTAAATATATATTTATATTTTTAAAGAAGCTTTAGATTACATAAATATTACATAGAAAATATAGAGATTCCCATATTACCCTCCCCCCTCCAATACTTTCCCCTTTGAAAAACCTCTTTCATTAGTGTGGTACATTTGTCACAATTGATGAACACGTATTGAAGCATTGCTATTAAACATTGACTATAGTTTACAATATACTTTACAATTTTCATCGCAAAGTTCTAAAGGTTTTGACCAAATGCATAATGGCTTGTATCCCAAAATGCATCATGTTATACCTATTTTTCTCTCTCCTTCCCCTCAGAAGCTCTAGTGACCATTGCCTTTATACCAATGTTACAAGTTCTTCCATTGCTAGGATAATATTAAGTCTACTTAAGCCGATATTTGCATCCCCCCATTATGTTTGTTCTTGAAGATTTTTAAATGGTAATGCCAGCTCTATTTCTAATAGAGAGTAGGCTTAGGTCTTTTGGGGCAGAGGGATGGCACTGTCTTGCTTGCAGTTGTAAATAATATGTTTATTTTGGGGATGAGATTTTCCTTCATCAACCTCTTGTTAATTGTCCTGGGTAAGTCCAATGACCTAGGAGTAGGTGTTGCAACTCTGATGAGGTCATGGTTCAACCAGCATATGAACAGACTGAAGATTTATGTCTCTGGGACTTAAACTTAACAAGTATAGTGCTAATTACAGATTCAAATAAAAGGGGCAGAGGAGTCATGTGTAGGGAAATTATAAATGAGTCTAACTCTCTTACATTTGGGAACATATTTTCTAAAGTAAGGTCCCTTGACAAGGTGCAGAATTCCTGAGATTGCCTGCCATGCATATTGTTTCTAGATGTCTCTAGGGCACTCAGGAGCACCACTGTTTGAGACATGGTTTAAAGTGAGATCCCACTGAGATGTGCAGAAGCGTAACCTCTGGAATGATCTCCTGACTCACTTTAAATTCTCTTACCCATAAAAACTCATTTGTATTTGATATTTACCCATTGTGTTCAAGACCTTTTTCCAGATAAATAATGAGTTCGTGCTTGGAAATTATTCCTGGGTGCCAGCGAGGTTCAACTCATCCTTGGGAATCATGTCTCATGATGTGGGGAGAGGTAATGAGTTTATATGCTGATTTTGGCTTAGAAAAAGGTCACATTTCAGCAACAAGCATGATTTCAGGAGGTAACTCTTAGGCAATATATAATACTAGGGTAAGGTTCAATTTCACAAGAAAAAGTTCTTAAGTACAACAATCATAATCAAAGGACAGGTTTAATGATCTGTCTTCCTTTGTTAGGCACTGCACATATAATCAAGGGATTATTGCCACTCTATTAGAGAATATAGCAGGACTTCACAGGAAGGGAATTCAATATACTTTTAGTTATTGTGTGGGTGTCTACCCATGGAGATAACTCCTCATGACCACTTGAACATATTCATATGCATTAGAGTCATGCCTTAGGTGCACCACTCCCCACACATCCCCTTATCAGTGACATTCCACACCATTGATCATCTCCTGCCACAGTCTTGACCTCTCTGTCTTCCAAAACATCCCCCAAAACAAAGCCAAAAGCAAACAATTGAAAGTAAAAAACTAGTAACAATAATAAATAAATAAAATGCAAAAATAAAAGTAAAAATAAAAAATAAAGTAAATTTTATCTCAATTTGTCTCATTACCATAAGCTTTGTTATCATTTATGTACA
>JAQZBX010002575.1:0-38562 GCA_029593785.1 Cabassous unicinctus
TGAGGTTGCTGTATCAGCCCACCGCACCGCTCAGGCCGGCGTGCCCTCACAAGGAGGCCTCGGGACGCGAACCCGGGCCTCCCATATGGTAAACGGGGGCTCTATCCACTGAGCCACACCCACTTCCCTAGAATAAACATTTTTAAAAAAACAGAACTGTATAACACAAATATTGAACCCTAATGTAAATGATGGACTCTAGTTAATAATATAATAATATTGTTTCATCAATTGTAACAAAGTTACGACACTAATGTAAAGTGTTAATAATAAGGAAAACTGTGTGTTGGGGGTATATGGGAACTCCATTTTCTTCATGGGTTTTCTGTAAGCTTACAAATTCTATTTGAAAAACCTTATCAGTAAGGAGATGGCTATCCAAGTTTAATAAGCCCACCCAATGATATATTATTGAGTCATTAAAAATAGTGATTATATACATTATTTAGTGACATGTAGAAATACTAATATGTGAGAAAAGATGACTATGAAATCGTATGATCACATTTATATAAAAAACAAGATAGAGATAGATGGAAAAGACAGACTTTCATCTCATGACACATAAAAGCAGAATAGTGAAATATTTACACTCTTTCCCAAATCTCCAAAATTGTGGTTATAATTCTTTCATAATATAAACAAATTTCAATTTTAAGGGAAATATGTGTTTTTCTTTTGGCAGAGATTTTTAAATTTGAGAAAGCATTTTCTCTTAGTTCAGAAGTTTTCTATGGCAATTTTATAATTCTGATCACATGCATCAAAATGGCCAAGAACCCAACTACATGAAGCTATCTCATATATTCTTTAATATATTTATTGGTTTTGTTTTAGCAAAATGAAATACATGTGAAGATTATCATATTGTGTTTATGATACCAAAGAGTAATCTGTGGCTTCCCTACCTTATCTTCTGGAAGTCCAGTCTGGCTGAAATAAATAGCATAACGGTCATCACCTTTGATGTAGAACCTATAAACATCAGAATCTGGAGCCACCAGAAATCCACTGAAGCGTGCAACAAACATGTCTTGTTCCATGGGCCAAATATAGGAAGCTGAATCTACCCAACTGGCACCCATGTATCCTGGTGTATTTTCATTGAATTCAAGTATCTCTTCAAGATGTACCGGTCGGCTATTATTCCATATCTCAAGCTTCAAACCTCTCCCACCTGAACATAATAAAATAAAATAAATCTTATATCAGAATTACTACACAGCATACCAATGGTCTTCCATTTGTGTTGTGGTTACAGATGTTCTATTTCAGTTCACATTTTTAGAAAATGGGTGCAAAGAAAACAATTACATGTACCCTTCTGTGTACCTGCCTCTGAGTACAGAATGCTATTAGGACGGCCTACAATTTATTTATTATTACCTCACTTCTCTGAGCTGCAGTTTTCTTTACGTAAAATGGGAATAATACTACTATTTTCATGGTTGTTGTGAGGATTAGACATAATATATATGCAAAATGCCTGGAACTTAGTAAGTGCTTTGCTATGATAACAATAATATTGTAATTATTACCATGATATGACCTATGTCACTTTATATAGTTAAGTCTAAAGACTTCAAGAGTCAGACCATTTGATTCAAAAACCTTTGACTTGATTATTCTCTCTGACAAAAGTTACTCAATTAATGGCTTACAACTAATAGAGCAAACATTGTTGGCTTTAAGATTTCTGTCAGCAGTTCTCTTTTCTTTCCTTTCTTTCTTTTTTTTTTTTTAACATTCCCTCTGGTCTGGGATTTCATTTCTTTCTTGGACACAAACAGAAAGGGAATATTTTCTCTAAAGGTGTACATACACTTGCCAGTGTAAAGCCTGTAATGAACTTTACTCCTAGCCAGAAAGAAGTCATCTCCCCGTTTCTGTTTGGCTTAAAAAAAAAAAAACCCGCAACAATCAGGATCATGCCTTCCTCCAAAGGCTTTAAGCTTGTCTGGATTTGGAATACAGTGGGTTCACCTCTTCAGCTAAGCTCGAGCAGTTCAACCTTTCACAACAGCAGCATTCTCTGGTATATACAACTTTATTTAAACTTATCAACTAGAAATACAAAAATTATTTTCTTAAACTGGTTGCTTTTTTCTAATAGCATTCAAAACAAAAAAATTTACAAAATTGGTAAACTGAATTTATTTGGCTTCAAATATCAACTAAGAACACAGTTCTTGAGACTGGACAAGTCTCAAGACTGTTATATGTTCCTTCTCCGTTTAAGAGAAGGACTTGGCTTAAGGGGATGGAGTGACTTTGGCTGGTGCTAGGACAGAAGGGGACCGGTTGTCTGTAGTGTCCTGGTGTTCTGGTCCTTCACCTTGCCAGGGGCTTCCCTTCTCTCTAGAAGTGGAATTCTGAATTTTGTCTTAACCCTCTCTCCCCTACTTCCCACAGAGATTAGAGGTCAGTAACTGAAGCTCAGGACAATACATTTTTAATGCTTTTTACATTTTTGGATAAAAGTGGAAATAAAATGAAGTGGGTTGGGAGGTGAGGTGAGGTGAGGATGACAGTAGAAGGATTTCACTGTGTGCACAAGATTTGAGAGCTACACCATAGTCAATCACATGCACAGTTGCTCAAGGTGAGAGTCTAAAAAGAATTTTGAGTTACATTTCTCTCATCCTTTCTTTTCACTCCTAAATCATTCTAGAACGATAACGATTTAACTTCCCCCAAATTTTAACCAGGAAATAGCATTTTTACCATCTCCCTGAAGTCTATACCAACGTTAACAATGATCACCTATTTTGAAACAAAGACACCATTGTACTCTATCAATAGAGACAAGCTGTTTTCAGTAGAGCATCTGGGGAATCTAAGCTGACCTTACATCCACTGGTGCAGCCTTAATTATTAAGCTACTTTAACACAAATGTTTACTAATCCATAGAGTGTAAAGAAAAAAGAAAAACTAGGTGGAAGTTTATTATAATTCTCCTCACAAAAAATCTCAAATAATACTTTTTTTACTAATGCTATATGTCAGAATATTCCTTTAATGAAAATATAGAAATGGCCATTCTTTCTTATGGTAACTTACCTGGATATACAGTTCTGAGACTGTGAGGTCTGGGTGGTGTCTTGCAGCATATACTATTTTCTGTGGCATTCAAAATATCACAGGCCTGACCTATAGAGAGGCAAGGGACAGAATTGTTACTACTGAGCCTTCTGGAAGCACATCACATCAACCTACCTAGTTTTTTTTTGTTTTTTTTTGTTTTTCTTTTCATCAAAACAAAGTTGTACAAGCTAGGGGCAAAGCTGGGGACTCTTCATTTCCTTTTCATACTCTCCATTAGAGCTTATCAGTCATTTGCCATACTTCCACAAGTCAACATGTTCCTGGCAAAATAGCTCAAGTCTGAAACAGAAAATTTCACAATTTCTGAGAAACAAAATGAAAAATTTGATAAGCTGTCTCAAAATTATTTCACTTTTCCACCTAGCGATAAGTCTCATATTTTGTTCCTTTGGGATAAGTTACTGAATAAATCCATTGTGTTCACAATTTCCAAAGGTAGATGACTCCATCTTCTTAGGTAAGAAAAACGGTAGTTTGGTTCACAGTGTTCAAATGAAAACAAAAAGGATAATGATTTTTAATAATATTTTCACAGATAGAATAAAACCAAAACAGGTCTATAAGAATGTCTTTAGTGTAAGCACAAGGACAATTAGACTTGGGGGAGGGTTCATATTTTAGATGTCCACGTGCCCCTCATGGTACTTCATGTAAAACTTATTTCAGCAAGTATTTACTGAAATAGTCATCATGCTTATCAAAGGAAAGGGAGTAGGGAATGGAGGGAGATATCTTTGCCAAATTTTGCTTGGTGGCTGGGAAATTTAAACATTCAATTCTAACTTTCACTGTTTTTAATACTTTGTAGATAAAAGAAAATTAAACTAGAAAAGTAAATAAAGTATAATAGACCAACTTAGTCCATTTTCTTTTGATAAAAGGAAGGAAACATAAACATCATTATTTTCAAGAAATTATTGAGGATTAAAAAATTTCCTATCTGGATGCCCCATCATTGGCAATGAAATGTAATAGTGAACTAACATGCTATTTTTGTGTAACAATTATATCACAGTCAAAATAAGAGTAATTATATCAGTTCATAAGACATATTATATAAATTTAAAATATTTTTTGACTCTGGTCATATGACTCTGAATAACAATATATAATTTTTAAAATCTTATAGCCCAGGTTTTAATACTTATGCAGGTAGTCAAGAAGGACTCATGGAAGCAGACAAATACTGTGTAAATGTTAGATAAAGTTGCTTTATATTTATTTCTCTTCTTGAAACAGCATTTGGCTGGTTCATAGGCATATACCTTAAAAGGTAGAAATTGCCAAAGCAAGAGGACTGTATCAGAAAAGGAATGTGCCCAGTTGCATATGGACAGGCATCCGGTCCCCTGCCTATCAAGGTAAGGAAGGTCATTATTACTGAGTGGGAAAACTTCCTCTACCACTTTCACCCCAGCCTCCCTTTTGAAATGGATATCTCCCCACCTCTGAACAGATCTAGATCAGATACATAAATGTGATGCATATCCAAAGAATGCTCTTTCCAAAGCTAGTATCAGCAGTAATTGCTGATGTACAGCTGAGACAAGGTATATGAGAAGGGTGTGAGGAGAGTATCCCAAAATATTACTTTAAATTTCCCCATAACTAGTCAACCCATTGAAGAGTAACAACAGTTCAAGAAGGGCATTTAAGGGTTTATTAAACAGAGAGCAGGTGTGTCAAACTGTGTGAGGACTTGATGGATGGCAATCACGATGCTGCCACACAGTGCCTTTGGTGCCACCTCAGAGCCCTAGTCCTGATCAATAAGGCCGCAAAAACTGCAGTGGAAAAAGCATCAAGCCCCAGCACCAAAATGCCTGTGTGAAAATACCCTATGTAAAAAGTTAAGACTCTGAGAAAAGATTATTATTCTCCTTACAAATTGTTAAAATAAAGGCAGGGGTTGTTCTTATAAAGTAATATATTTAAAAATCATGAAAAATACCTCCAACTAGAACTCTGGTTGGGAAATCTGTTTGATCAAAGAACCGCCCACTTATTGTTAGCATGGTGCCACCTTCAGTACTTCCTTGTGAAGGTGAAATCGTAGTGACCTCTGGGAGAAAAAGCATATTAAATAAATCATCATGAATATTACACATAAACCCAAATGCTTGCTTGTTGGTTTTTCTAATTTCCCTAATTACCTAGCCACAGCACTTAGCACAGCACAAGTATCAGATGCTGAATGAATGAATTAGATGTTTCATTATTTTGTCTCTGATGCAGTCCTCCAAAGAGGACAATAAACATGGCTTTCACCAAGACCTACACTACCTGGGCACCAGACTTTACAGGTGATTGGTGCTAAAAAGATGGAGGTAATGGGAGGGCATAGAAGTTTGGCTCCAATAGAAAAGACAGGAAGGCAAGTAGAACAGCTTCTTCTCCCATGTGCTCTAGAAGAATGACTCTGTCTTATATTTACAGACCAATCTCTTATATTTGCATTTTTCTCATATATTAATATATTAAGTATAATTGGACTTTTGACTTTGTTATATAAAAGTTTTAGATGTTTGGGTAAAATAGCCCAATGTATGACATACAATGAATTCTTAGTAATATTTAATCTTTTTAAATTCTATCACAGGTCTATGTATTCTTAAATATGAATTCTCACATTAAAAAAATTTCTAGAAAAAGCCAGATTACATCACATTTGACTGATTCCAAAATATACATTTTTCACATTTTAGTATCTTTGAAATCTGCATATGCCACACAATCTTTCCTGATCTGGAATGAAGTAAAATTATTCCAGGAGGACTTATATTTGCTTCTGATACTTTCCTGGGAATACTACCAGTCTGAGCCCACTTTAAATTAAATTAAATTAAATTAATTAAATCAAATTAAAGTATAATCTGCTTGAGGATTCCAATGAACCATACTGAGAGCCTAAATTCCAGCCTCAAATAGTAGAAAGTACTGGCAGCGTGTAGTTTAAATTGACAGGTGAGGTTTATTTCCTCCCTCCACCCACAACTAAAGTTGAAACATGCAAGTTCCTTTGCTTTCTCTTTTAGAGTGACAAATTTATATCTCAATCCACCTTACAGTAGGAATGCATTTTTCAGAGTCCTGGCTTAATGTCAGGGTTTCCTAAAAGACTCCCCATCTTAGGTGGCTTTTGTTTGTTAGCAGTACATAAAATAATAGTATACCTTATAAATATTAATATTACTGTCTTAAATTTGATAAAATGAAGTATACACCTCTCTCTTGCTCTTGCTCTCACTCTTCTTCTCTCTGTCATACACACACTCAGACACACATAGAGAGAAAGATCACATACCTGCATAAGTTTGAAACATTGAAATTTTATTGAGAGAAGAAACAAAATATGCCATTTTCTGTGGGAAACTCCTGGTTTAAAAAAAAAGGAAAAATTCAGGCTTTAAGAATGACTTTCATTTTAGGAAAATGTGGTTTTTAAATAAAACTTTAGTAATAGAAATCATGTCAGTCATTTGCACAGGGGCATGAGGGAACTTGAGTAGGAGGAGATAAAAATGTTCTGTATCTTGATTTGGTGGCTAGTTACACATATCTATACATTTTTAAGAACTTACTGAGCTGCACAATTAAATATGTACATTTTATTGTTTGTAAGTTATGCCTCAAAAAAGTTGCTTTGTAAAAATTATATTAACATGAAAAACAGTCATAAAGGCTGGGCTCTTCCATTGACTACACCATTCTTTCTTAGAGCTATTTAGTGTCTTAGAGCTATTTAACTAGCATTTATTGAACAATTATCAGGTACTGTGCTAAGAGCTTTTTATTTATTATGCCATTTAATCCTTACAACAAACCTATGAGCTAGGTGAAGCTCAGAGAAGTTATGCATCGTGCTCAAGATCACAAAGCAAGTAAGTAGCGAGGACACAATTTAAAGCCAGGCAGTCTGAGTTGGAATTGCTGACTCCTAACTTGTGTACTACACATTACTCCTCCCCTGCCTAGTAGTCTGTGTGAGACTACAAATGGATGAAAGTAAGTTAACAAGAATCCATCAAATTTAAATCATCTTTAATAAACACAGAGCCTGTTGATATATTTTGATGCTTGCACTTCCTTCTCCTGGAGAGTTACTAAGGGAAAGAATCCTATCCTAGGAAATTACATGCATTTCTCTTAATTAATTCAATGAAATTCATAGAAACGTTAAATTCAAACATTAAGACTCAATTATAATCATAATTATAATGTGCTGAGCTAAAATCTAAAAGGAAAATGCAAATCTTGTAGTTGAGTCAGTCTGCTCTCCTAAAAAATCTAACCCAGATAATATAATGTGCGTTTGTAAGACTAAAGAGCCCCTTGAAATATTCACTAAACTAGCTATTTAAGAAGATCATACTGGCTTTCATGTTTTCATGTTGTTAGCCCTTCAGTTCAATTTCCCAAAGATGCAGAGCCACTCTAGCTCCAACAGTATTGTCTCTGTTCAGATTCTGCATCTGATAAATGAAATCTGCTTTTTAAATTAGTAAAAAAATTGCTTCCTGAAATAAAATTTGAATGTAATTTATTTTGGATGACACTGAGGTGATTTTCACTAATTCATAGATAATGACTAGGCATTTCTCAATTAAGGCAACCTCATCTACCCCTTATCAGTTTGGAACAGCTGTTGTTTGAACCTAGGGTAGCAGAGGAGAGAAGGTTGGATATTAAAAGAAATACAGAATGGGTGCTCCAACAGTATTTAATTGGTTCCTCTGATAGAGATGCTCCTGAAATTTTTGAAATATGAATTTTACAATTTATGAAAGGATCGAACATTTTAACAATGCCATGTAATTTTAAAACCAGAGTTTTAGGAAGTGAATCTCACATTTTTAACAGTTATCTTATATTCCTAAGAATGTTTCACATAGAAACACATTTTCCTTAATTCTGAGACATTAATTCAAAAGGACAGCGGTGGTTAAAAAAAAGAAAAAAGGAAGCACAAATCCAGATCAGATCACAGAATCAACAATTTTATGAGGTATTTTTTTTGCCTATAGTATATGCAAATTTGCTGGTATTTTTAAATTAAAAGTTTCTGGGCATGTTAATGGAGTGCATTGAAAGAGGTATACTTAGCAAATATATTCAAACTCCATCAGCTACTTTTTGATAATTATTTCTCTGAGAGACATATGATGGATTTGGCTATTAATACCTTTCATATGGACTCAGAACTGAGAATACATTTTTCTCACCTAGAAGAGTGACATTAAAGCATAAAAGAGCCATAGGTGGTTCAGGAACTCATTTGAAACTCAGTGATTGTTGCTTCTAACATGGTTTCCTAATATTTTCAATAAAATCCTTTTGCCCTATCTCATCGACTTATTTGTAAGTCAGTCATGTCCATGAAGAGAATACCATAAATTATGGAACTTTAAGTCACTCGCCCCATGTCAATAACAAACGTGACTCCTAGCACCATTCATCTATCATCCACTCTGATTTGCCCTTGGATTATAATCCTCATGGTTTCGGTCCAGACTGTATTAGTCTATAATAAAATATCCAGGCCAAGCATCACCTGCCAATTGCCCATAAGGGATCTAGAACTAGATGGTCTCTAAATACAGTGATAGAAAACTTGACCTCTCTACCTTGATTGCAGTTCCATGAAAGCAGGGACCAAAGCTCGTCCTTCTGTTGCAGTTTGCTGTCAGCTGGTTCAGTACCTCTCAAAGGGAGGTGCTATGGCATCTTGGGCAGGACAATTCATTTAGGTTTACCTCATCCCTGGCCCTGACCACTAAAGATCGTTAGCATGCCTCAGTTACTGTGACAGCAGACAAATGCCCCACATATTTGTAAATGATCCTGGGATTGGGGTGATGCTACCCTGGTAGAGAAACCTGGATCAGGATGTTAAGTAGTGATGAGACATGGCACTAGTGGCTGACACCATCCTACAATCATGGTACAAAACTGGAATGAAATGCTCGGATACTGGAGCTACACTGTATGGGTTCACATACCAGCTTTGCTTCCTACTAGCTGAATAACCCTGGACAAATTATTTAACATTTCTAAGTCTCATTTTCCCTATGTGCAGCAAACATGGGGTGGATGATAGTACTCAATTTATGGACTATATGGGAAAATTAAACTAGATAATGCATGTATGCCACCAAATGTTAGCTATTGTTATTATTATCTATAATATAAGGTTTGCAACATAATGGTGAAATTGGCATATTCTGATATTTCTATATCTGTATGACAATCTTCTTACTGAAATTAGGATACAGGAAAATTGGAAATGAATTCTAGTTTTATTATACACCATAAACATAAGTTTTAACATTCGTGTTAACTGAAAGCTAACAACTATCTTTCACAAGTCTACATGACTTGATACTTTAATAGAAAACCATAATCGGGTAATATTAACTATGAGGTTTTAATTATTCTTACATTAGTTCAAATCAAAATTTAATTGCTTTAATTACCAGAATTACAATTAAATTAGAAGAGCTACTACACATAAAATAACACTTTTCAATATCACAAGCAATGATTTTTTTATTTATTGTTTTAGGTAATGTTAGATTTCCCAACAGTTGAAAATCAAATGTCGGATACAAAATATTAGTGAAAGGAAGTCATAGATACTTTAAAAGTTAATTTGGGGGATGAAAGTGATTAAGTTTTAATATCTGGGTCTATAGAACAAAGTAAATAAACATTTTATTTTATCCATCCAGTTGAATCAATTATGAAAAGTATATTTACAGAATGACCTACCTTCCATAATCACCATCTAAGATGAAGCTGACATTGTGATGACCTAGAATTAATTAAAAACCATAATTAAATTCTCAATCACAGAAGAACAATAACCATACAGTATAAAACATTTAAAAGCAGAAAAAAGAAATATAAAATCAAAATTGGAATTATACAACTACCTATTAATAATCAAAGAAATGAAAACTGGACCATCTTAATGAAGTACTTACAGCTTTAAAATGCTTGCAAGATTTCTCAAGGTTATAATTAGAAAATTCTGACCAAACATAATAATGAAGAGGGAATAACAAAATTACAGCTATCATAACCATGCAGTCCTCAGATTTCATTCATTCATTCAACAACTATTTAATTGGCCCAGACACTGCTAGGTACTAAGCACAACAATATTTCCTTCTTTTTCTGGAGAATATTGTCTTGTGGAGGATACACTTAGTTAAGCTCAATGACACAAACATATGACTAAAAATTATGATAAGGCTAACAAGGAAAAGAAGAGTAACATTTGAAAATGTAAGGCAAGGGGTCACAGAAGCCTTTTTTGAGCATGTGACATTTTATCTGAAATTTTCAGGATAGGGAGCTTGCAAAGACCCTGAGCTACAAGCGAAGTTGGCTCAAGAATTAGAAGATCTATGTGTCTGCAGTACATACAACAAGGGGGAAAAATGGAGTATAATGAAGACTACAGGTAAAACAGCTAAATTTGTCATGGAATCCTCTAAAGGATGGAAGGAGAAAGAGAAAGAAACTTGAAGAAAAAGTTAATTCATACATGTTTGCATTAAAGTGAAAAGAAGCCAAGGAAAAAAGAGAATGCTAATTTTTTTAAAAGGTGAGGGAAGGTCTAGGAGAGCACAAAACAAGGAAACAGACGTGCATTTATGAGATGATGACCAACACCTACCAACGTAAGTTCCAGTCGTTTTGCAAATCATAGAACCCACATCTCCATTTGGATGGTCCAGTTTTAGACCATACCTAATAAAATATACATGTTAATATCAAAGTTTATATTGACACCAAGGTTTAAAAATTTGTCTTTCTCTTTAAAAACATATCATTAATTGCAGAATATGTATCAGGACAGAAATTTTATTCTAAGCAAAATTTCTGTAAAATGAAAATATTTCCAAGCTTTGGTTGAAGATATTTGGATAAAACTTTATTTATCAATTAAATATTTTTAAATTAATTAATCTCCATTGATGTTTCTTTTAAAGTATGTAAAATACTACCAAGTGGAACAATTACTGGATAAAGATACTTCTTAAAACATCTTTTCTCATAATACTCTAAATAGTTATTCATATCATACTACATTGGAGACATGGGAACATCAAATCACACCTAATATATAAAAGATTGCTAATTAAGTATTTATATTATAATTTATACTGTATTATAAAGTATTTAGTTATGACATATTTCTAGAAATTACTATTTAAAATTAGTATGTATATATCTGTTATTTATTTTTCTAAGGAAAAGTATTTGAGTTACTTACAAATTATCAGATTGTGGTATGAGAAGCTCACAGGGCATTCCTCCAATATATACTCTGTATAAATATTTTTATTAGAAAAGGTCAAATTATATTGAATAAATTGCTTCAAAATGCTCTCCTCCAACCAAGCTCACTAGCCCGTTATATTTTTTCCCTCAACCCTGCATTATTATCCATCACTCATTCATTCAACAAACCTCTAATAAACACCTATTATATGGTAGTCTCTGATGTAGATACTGGGGTACCTCAGTGAACAAAACAAAGATTCCTGTTTTCATAGGACCGATATTCTAACTGAGGAAACTGACAATAATTATGATAATCATAGCATACATGGTAAGTTAGAAGGTGGTAACTATCACAGGGAAAGGAAAAATAGGAGCAGGTAATGGGGACTCATCCACCTGAAGGGCAATTTAATTCAAATGAAAGCTGTAATTTTTAGTAAGTTTCATACTACAAGAATTAAGATAAAAAACAGAGGGACCACAAACTTATCTGGATGAAGTGAACATCAAATGGCATTAGTGAAATTTAAATGGGAATAAGAAGCTGAGATGAGGCAGGGTTAGGCTGAAGGGAGAGCACTTGCCTTAGCAGTTCCCTCAGCTCTTCAGGTCTGTCCTAACACATTAAGGCTGATAGACTCTGATGCTATTGGAGGATCTTAGGGACCTGATTGGTACAGTATTCTCTGTAGTTCCAGCATACAGCGCTCAGCTTCCATGGCAACAAATCTGGATTCATAACAAATCCAGATACATAACTGAACTACAAAAATAAGAACTTCTATTTGCAGAGAGCATTGAACTTTTTAATATACTTTTACACACAAATCTTTTCATTTGATCATTACATTAGGTTTGTGAAGTAAGTAAACTGAATTATTGTTCCCATTATATAGATGTATGGATTCAAATTCTCCTTCAAATCTCCTGACTCATTCCAACTAAATAAATTTAGCAGCTAACATTCATAGGCTCTTACTGTGTTTAATCCTTGGGTTAGTAACCATTATTCTTTGCAATTTTATAGATGAAGAAACTGAGGTAGAGGGATTAAGTAGCTTGACCAAGGTTTCAGCCAATAAGGACCATAGGGCAGTCATTCAAAACCAGACAATATGGCTCCAGTTGACACTCTTAACCACACTCTATAATACCCACAGGGCTCTGGATATGTGTCTGTAGTAATACTACCTATCTGGCCTTTTTAACTTTTTCTCACCTGATCTATTAGACTAAAAGAATCTCCTTATAAGTACTATGTTTTATATTTATTTGCATGTCCTCTATAATTTGTGACTGCTCTGAATTGGGAGATTTGCCAGAATTCACAAGACTTGTGAGAAATAGAAGCAGACTGAGCACTCAGGTCTCTGGGCTTCCCAGCCAGCATGCACACCATTGCTCTCTATTTCCCTCCTGAAAATGGAATTCAGTGCATGAAATGTCTTGGGAGCCTTAGTGTCATAATTAACATGGTAAAAATGAGATAAACGCAGCTCTAAGACCTTCTCACCCTCTTGTTAAATAGGCATATGAAAAATTTTAATATATTTATACATACTATCTCAGGGTTCCAGAGTACAAGGGTTGGGTTGCCTGACCTCCAAGGTCCCTTCTGACTTAGTGATTCTGTGAATTTATGAAATAATTTCCATCCATTACCTTGTATTAAGCACAAGTTCCAGTTACAGTGGAAAAAAAAAATGAATCTCTTTTTGAAAATTAGAAGTACCATTTCCTGGCTTCATGGGAAAGGATGGCTTAGAAAATCTCACCTAAGAATTAGATATCAACCATCCATAACCCTAAAATTATACAAACAAACAAAATCTTTACTTATTGTAAACTGTCTATATCAAATATTAAACATTTATCTATTTAGTAGATCTTTTATTATATATAAGGAATAATATGAAAAATTCCACAATATCGGAGATGCACATGTATGTAATTTAATCAAGAGTTCTACCTCATAGAATGCAAGATAAACCACCTTTATTTATTTATAAACACCTTTCAAATCCCTCATTTTACAAATTTTATATGTATATGTGTATGCATATATAGACATATTTTATATGCATGGGCGTATGTGTGCTAGTATATATATTGCCTTTTTAGTAGTTAAGGAAATTCTCTAATTGTTCTCTGAATTGTTTATTTAGCAATTCATCCATTTTATACATGTATTCAATAAGCCTGAAGTATCCTGAAAGCCATGATACTGTCTGTACTGCTGTAGGAAATGAACAGAACTTTCAGTCTTTTAAGGCAAGACTGAGATAACTCCCCACTGTGACCATTTGAAGTCCTTTTCTGAATACCAAAAGATTATGTTCTTAAACTAATTTATTCCTGTGTGTGTGGTACCCTTTGATTGCATTAGATCCACTTTAGATCACTTGATTTCAGGTTGTGTCTCTACCCTCTTTTGGGGTCTTATATAAATGGAGACACAGAGAGAGAGACACAGAGAAAGGAAGCCGCCATTTTTGACCCCACCATCTGAGAGATGACTTGAGGATCGCTAGCAGACAAAGCTTAAGCACAAAGCCCCCAAGAGGCTGGGCCCACAGAGCAGCTCAAGGCAGAAGAGATGAGCCATATGCCTGATAGCCCACAGCTTGAAAGCAGAGCAGCTGAGACTAAGAGAGGAGTCCCAGAAAGAGACAAGCCCTATGCCTGGTTGCCTACAGCTGAGCTTCAGGAGATGGTAGATTCTGGAGGGACCTCGGCAGTGATTGGCCACCATCTTTGCCACATGGCATGATGCCAGGATCACCAGTAGCTGACTTTGGTGAGAAAGCATTGCTGATGGTACTCTGATTTGGACATTTCACACCCTCAGAACTGTATGCTTTACCCTAAATAAAATATTATAAAAGCCAATCCATTTCTGGTACTTTGCATCAGCAGCCCTGTGGCAAACTATGATATCCACCGATGTCATAGGAAGATAACTCCAGTGACAATGCTAGTTTCCATTCCAAAATGTAGATATAATCATTTTTTGATGATTGGTCTTTTCTGTCCACCATAGTATAGCAGAAAATGTGCCAAATTGTGTGTTGGGAGACTTGGTTTCTGCTCCTGACCTTGACTAAGCCATGTGACCTCCAGGCTTCAGTTAGATGAAAATCTTGAAGTTGTCCTCTGGTAATAAGGCTCTAGAACTCTAACTCAATTGCTATTGAACTTGCTTCCATGTGTCTTCTATTAATAAAATCCATCACAGAAGAGAAGGAATTAGATCAGAAAAGAAAGCCATCCTGATCATTACTTCCATATCAATGAATCATTCAACAGTCTATTTTTCTTCCTATAATTTGGCTTAAAAACACTGGTTAGTTCTATCACATTGTGGTGGTTTATGCTATCATTGGACCCATTATTTATGAAATATCAGGTCCCACCTATGAATTATCAGAATATATTTCAACATCAAAAAGTTACCTTAAAATCCTAACATTTTTCCCATTTGAGCTTAGTGCAGTATTACTTCCATAGACATCAGTGAAGATTCTGCCTTGGATTGTTAATAATGTACCTAGCAACAGGAGGGGAAAAAATTGTGTGTATCTTAATATCAAAGCACTAGAAGTGTTCCCAATAAAATCAGCATCCAGACACTTATATGACTAGTTCACCACCATTGTTTAACATTGTTCTGAAAGTTCTAGCAAATATAATAAAACATGAACGAGTATGTATAAGTATTTAAAGAGGTCTTTCATGGAAGACTTGCTTGGATCAATAGGTGATTTATTGGAAAAATAAATAAGATCTCTACTTTACACTAAAACAAACTCTAGGTGAAATAAAAGCTAAATATAAAAAATAAAATCATAAGAACCCTAAAAATATAGGTGAATGTTTATATAATCTTGGGAGGGTGGGGTATTCTCAGCATAAAAATGAATAAAGAAATAACAAGATTAAGATCTATAGATCTGTTAATAAAAAGTAAAAGTATGACAGAAGAGCCTGAATAAATTTTTAAAAGCAAATGATACATTTGAAAAAATGTTTGCCACATATATGACATAAATGGTTAATATCCTTAATATATAAAGACTTCTTATAACAGTATGAAAAAATGATGACTAACTTTAAATTGAGCAAAGGAGATGAACAAGAGATCTATAAAAGAAGAAATAAAAGTGGTCAGTATGTTGCTAGAAAAATACTTGAGTAATCAGCCTGATGCACTCAAAGACCAATCTTGAAATATCAGGATTTCAAAGCGAGAAAGAGTTATTATTGCATTGTGCAAGCAAGGAGAATTGGAGAAAATTCTCAGATCTGTTCTCCTCAAATTGGAGAAACTTAGGGTTTTACTAAAATTCAATCAAAGGAGGGTGGAGATAGTGATGTTGGGATGTTAGGGGATATTGATTGATTTGTTTAATTGGAAGTATGTAAATGCCAGCCCTAGAGGGTGGGTGGGGTAAGCATCAGGTTAAAGTTTACAAACTGAGGCATAAACTGGTTAATTAACATTGATTAGGAACTGACTAAGATTGACTGGAATAATACATAAAGTTGTAAATAGTTAAAGCCACAAAAGATAATGCTAAATTAGACAAAGTTTGGCTGAGTAATACATAAAGTTGTAATTAACATGACTAAGCTAAACAAAGCCAGCCCTCAAGGGGCTATAAGGAGCCACAAAATCCATGCATGGTAAGATAAGGAAATACAAATAGGGGCCAGTTATGAATTAAAGATGAGCACTTATAAACCATAGCATTAGAATTTTAGCTGTCATATAACAGACCTGGAGTTCCAGATAAAGGTGTGATGTTCCTTATTGTTGGGGTTCTGAAGATTTTTGTCTGTAAAATAATAATGTCAATAAACAGATTTATCTCTATCTTGTCACTAGTTTTATTAAGTATATCTACTTCTTCCATAATTAATATTTCAACAATATCTATGATATGACTGTCAAATATTCCCTTTTACATATAAGAAGTAAAGTTTAGAATACCATTCCGATTATTCAAGATCCTTTCCTTATCCCCTAAAAATCTACTTTCACTTCTAATTATTGTGATATTTCAAAAATGTTTAGTCTGGCATTTTAAAATTAAATCATTCTTTTGCCATTAATGTAAGCCAAATCTGTGATAAGATTCTGTGGTAAGGAAGTTTGGAAATTTGGTAGATTAACATTATACAAAGCTTTCTCTTGGTGAAATCCATGGAGAAAACAAACAAACAAAAACCAGACAAATGTTTCAAAAAAAAGAAAAGAAAGAAAACATGGAAAAAGCCCAGGAAAGTAAGCTTTTATAACCAAGTTAATGATAATTTTCTAAAGCAACTAAGTATAGTTCTTGAGAACTGTGACTCCAAAGGGGAACTAGAAGAGAGCAGAATTACAGGAAGGCCACCAGTGTGATGGAAACTCTAATACTTGTGATAGGCAAAATAATGCCCCATGCTCCTCAAAGATGCCCATGTCCTAATCCCTGGAACTTGTGAATGGTAGGTTACATGGGAAAGGGGAATTAAGGTTGCAGATGAAATTAAGCCTGCTAATCTACTGAGTTTAAAATAGGAAGATTACCCTGGATTATTCAGGTGGGCCCAATGTAATCACAATGGTCCTTTTAAGAGGAAGAGGGAAGCAGAAGAGGAGTCAGAGAAGGAGAAATGATGACAGAAGCAAGGTCAGAGTGATGTGTTGTAAGAATGACTGGACCCGATATTGCTGACTTTGAAGATGGAAGAAGGGGACCACAAGCCAAGGAATGCAGGTAACCTCTAGAACCTGGAAAAGGCAAGGAAACAGATTCTCCCCTAGAGCCTCCAGAAAGGAGTGCAGCCCTCTTGACACCTTGATTTTAACCTGGTGAGACCAGTATCAGACCTCTAATTTACAGAACTGTAAGGTAATTAATTTGTGTTACTAAAAGCCACTAAAGTTGTGGTAATTTGTTACAGCAGCAGTAGGAAACTAATACATACCTGTTAGAGATATTCAAGTATCTCAATATGTATATATAGGCTGGAGGGCACCATAGTTAAGAGCCCATATTCTAGAGTCAGGCTGTCTGCATTCAAATTTGAGCTCTACCACCCACAGCTGTGTGACCTTGGGTAAGCAATGTAATTTCTCAGTGCCTTAGTTTCATCATCCATGAAATGGAGATAATAATATTAGTATTCAGTTATAGTATTGTTGTGAGTCAAGAGTTAATAATCATAAAATACTTAGAGTAGTGCATGGCACATAGTAGATAATTTTAATTTGTTATTATTATCAAATAAACACAGGGTAACTTCTTTTTAAAGGGAAAAATGTGAAATAATTTCTGGGAAAGGGAAATATACTACAATGGGAAAAATGAAATTAAATTTGAACTAAAGTACATACTGAATAGGCCAAGAGCAGAGCTCATGAGGCAAAACATGGAACCTTCAGCCAACAGAGGCACAAGCAAATGACAGGCTACAGTTAGAAACAACTAATGTGGGAGAAAGAAAGGGACCTAGAAATAAATAAATACTATATCATTTAATCCTCACAATAATGATATGAGGTAATATCCATTTTACATGATATCTCCATTTTACAGGTAATGAGGTAACTAAAGCACAGTTTTACTGTGCTGAAGGTCACATGTAGTAATTGATGGAGCTAGTAGTTGAACTCTAAGCCACCATGCAACTGAGGAATGCACTGAAGAAAATCACTGGGAGAGTTTTAAGAGTTCTGAGCAATGAGAAAGAATTTACTAAGCAGAATTGAGTAAGGTGTGTGGGTTATTGGTCAGAGAGAATGTTAGAAGACACTGATAGAAACATAATTGGTTCTAGATTGTTGTACAATAAAGGAAACCTACAAACATGGGTAAACGAGGAATACTGAGTAGGGAAACAACAGTCATATTTGTGTTTCTGAAGGGTAAGTCTGAAAGACACAATGAAGAGAGGTGGGGAGAACCCTTGGGAGGCTATTGTGATAGCTAGGTGAGAAATGACAGGATGAGGGTCAAAACAAAGGTCATGGCAAGAAAAAAGATCAGGAGAAGATGAACTTGAGAGATAATTAGAGGAAAAGGTCATCATGGTTTAGTTTCTGAATAGCTATGGGATGGTGAGGAGGAAATCAAGGATGAATACAGGTTTGTAGTTTGAGTAAGTACGTGGATGGTGAGAAATATCACAGAGAAAGTAGGTTTAAGGAAGAAAACAAGGAGTTCAGTTTCAGATTTGTGGAATTTAGGTTGCAAGGAACCATATTTGGGAATATATTTGGGAAGCACAGAAGAACTTAATTTAAAGGAGAAGGAAACAAATCAGAAATGATAAAGGAGAATAGACTTCTATGAAAAATAATGAAAAATGGGTGAAATTATCCTTAACTATATGTTAATATATCTTAAATGTGAAAATAGATAACAATCTATAAAATTAAAAAGTAAAAAGCCAGTTCTGCAAGTAAGAAAACACAAGATGAACTGGATGTAAATTAAAGAGGAGACGCCCACATACACTGAAGCTGCAGGCCCAGCTGTTGATGTGACCTTTGCAGGTATTATTTTCTGTAATAGGAACCCCATCCACACTGACTCTAACAGTGTAGGAATCTTCTGGCATTGCTCTGAAAGATAAACAAAGAACATATGAGGAAGGCGGCACCTTTTAAATTTAATGTACAGCATTCATGAAAAACACTGTCTCAAACAACATGTTATTTTGAAAAAGAAAGTGTGAATATTATGGAAAGAGAATGTCTCCACCCTGAACTCTGCACTGCGAATTCTATTATCATGAACCTTGGGCAATGCCTATTCTGACTATGTGCACTGGTGCTTATTAAACAGAATACTTCAAACAACAACTGCAATAATAAGCACTTAAAATAGTAACATACATCTAGCTACATTCAGTTATTTTATGTTGTTTTTTTTTTAAGTAGTAGTTAATCAAGTTTCCCCTCAAGTAAGCTTTTGTTGTAGAAAAACAGGTCAACAAGCCTATTGTAGATGAAATCCCCTGGAATACGTGCTACCTGTTTCTAAGGTCAATATCCAAAGCTGAAATTTAAAATGATTAAAACAGTTTTTCTGAAGTTGCTAATAACACACGTCAATTTGGGCTGATAGTAAAGAACATGAAATATCACTATACAAAGTGATCATCTTTAATCTTAATGACTATGTCAAGATTTTGAACAAAATTAATCAAACTGGACAGAAGGGCATAATTTTGGTGTTTTGAGGCACATCATCACAATTTAATAGTAGCTATTTATCTTATAAAAGAGCTAAGCGATGATAAGATAATAGCTCTAACAACTTGGGAAATTAAATAGAATATTTTAATCATGCTAATATAAGGAAAAAGCATTATAATTGAATATAATAAGGGTATCAAATATTCTAAGCAACATGAAGTAAAAAATAACTGGTAATCAGAAAAATATTACTTTCAATAGCCAGGGAGTTAAAACTATTATAATACTAATATGCATACCAATATATTATATACAATGTAGATGATTTTATAAAATATATTTTAAAACATACCTAGTGTAGCATGTAATTTGAGTTGAATGACTTGCATCTTTTTCTACGTCACAAGAAATTGACCGGAAAGTAGAAACTAATTGCACACTGTTTCCCAACTTGGCATTATCAACTCCATAGTTAAACTGGTTTGCTTGAGCAAAGCCTGGAAAATTAGAAAACTCAACTATTATTAATGGAATTCTATAGTCAGGGATCCAACAGTTGTCATTCAGTATTGAATCATTCAAGTAGTTAATCTAGTTCATATTTATCCCTATGATTATAATCTTCTTTGAAGCATAAAAATTGGCCTTTAATATATTTTTTAAAAAGTACTGATTGAGAGTCTATTAATTGCCAGGCACAATGGAATCAAATAGCTTATATTCTAGGGATGGGGTGGGAGCTGGGGAGGAAATAGACAAATAACTATACAATACGTATACCACCATATACTTATTATAAGAAAAAAATACAGACTAAAGGGGATAGAAAGGGTAAAGGAGGGGAACACAATTTTGTAAGGGATGGGTCTTTACCCTGGGTTTTCCCATAAAGCAATGTTTGTGGTGAAGTCTTGCAAATAGATAGTTTAATTGTGCAATGATTCCTTAGGGATCAGGGAGAATAAAATCTGAAAAAGGAAAAGTTGTGCATCACTGAGGACAACTGGGGCACAATCTTGCTGGGAACCTCTGAGGAAAATATAGAATGCCTCTCAGAATCAAAGAAGAATTGGCAAGAAGCACTTATTCATCAAATCCTGTCCCGTATTGGTTGAGAGTTATCTGTGGGAGAAATATTTTTTCCTGCACTTTCAGGCAGAATATATTTGTATGCCAAATGGGCTTGAATGTCTAAAGCCATTGCATCAGAGAAGTCCTGAGACAGACAAGTACGTGCTACATGCACTTAAGGCAAGATGCTGGAAACATAGATTGAATTAAAGTGCACAGGGAAGTATTTGCAACAGCTATAGCTAGAAATAGAGGTGAGAACAAGAGGTCGTGGGGCTGAGTATAAAAGGCATGTGATACAGCCTACCCCATGCACCACATAGATCTGCTCATGCCCCTACATTTTAAGTAAAGCTGTCACCAAGTCTACAAGGTGGTGGCCAGCTGAGAGTTCTGCTAAAGATTTAATAAAAGAAGGTAAAAGGGACAAATCTCAGGATTAGTGGGACTATTGCAACTGGTCCTAAGACTGTAATTAACATTATCATCTACCTTCTGTATTGCCATAGTAGATTTCTCTTGCCCTTAGCTAGCACTTTAGCTAATGGGGTGACACTAACCTTCATCCATAAGGGTTTGGAGCCCTTAGCTGCTTTGCCCTTATTATGCTGTGGTTGCTGCAATTGCCTATTCACAGTCATCATGTGGACATGAAGCCAAGATGCCTCCATAAACACCCTGAATTCCAGACATACTCCTCCTTATCTGCATTAGTTAAAAGCAACCTTACCTCTTCATGATAATCAGAACTGATTATCTCTGACAGTACACTAAATACATCTGATGAGCCCAAACTAATCAGGCAGTAGTGGTAGTTTTGGCTCAGTTGGAACCCATATTGTGACCCTCAGTGGAAGCATTCTTTACCTGGAAACTCAGACCTCAAATCTAGCAGAACATAAAGTTGCAGGACAGAAAGCACAAATTCAATAACTGGACTGACAGGAGTGACAGTGAGGGGAAGCAACCCTTCCTTTCCAGCCCATTGGTTCAATGCATATACCACGTAAGGAGGACAGCATCCCATCCCACAGGATGTTGTTCCAGGCTGGCATCTTAGCCACCGTAGGTTTCACGGTGATGCAGGTTTCATGGTCATGTGCCCATTATCACAACTTCTTCACTATAAAATGATCTCTTGTTTTGAGGAAATATTTTATGGAATCCCATGGCAATAAATAAGGCTCTGTAAGCTCTGGTGCTGGCAGGGGCACTGTGGAAAAAGAAGGCAAAACCCGAATCTGGAGTAGGTATCAGATTCTTCCAGGAAAGAAGGGGTGATGCAATCAACTTGTTAGTAAGTGGCTGGGTGGGCCTATTGAGGGATAGTATGATAATAAGATCTCAGTACCGGTCTCTGCTATAGAAGGTCAGCTTTTCAGCAAGTGGCATGATCTTTGGGGCAGAACGGAAGATGATGTTTCAATGAGTGATGGGGTAAATGACATTTGGCATGGAATCAAGAGAGGATTGGAGGACAATAAGCGGAGAGAACAAATACTGGCAACATTTTTAAGGAGTTTTACTGGAATGGGAAGCAGTTTACTGGAATGGGAAGGGGTGTGAGCTGGAGTGGGGTATGGAGCAAGGAAAAGGTTGATGATTTTGCCTTTATTTTTTTTAGGTGGGAGAGATAATAGCATGTCAGCATGCTGATGGGAATGATCCAATAGAAAGAGAGAAGTGGATGACGTGAAACACAGCCGACAATTATTTTAAGTGTTCTATAAATATATAAAAATTAAAAACTAGATTTGGAAGAAATTAAGCATAGATTATTTTATGACATATAAAAGCATTTTATATTGTTGAAACAATATTCAATTTTGAAATAAACCCAAGAAATAAAGCCTTTGACTAAGATTACTTAGATAATGTTCTACTAATTGAACTCTATGATTAAATGTTCTCCTAATAAAAATATGAACAAAGTGCTTAATACTGTTCTAGTTTGTGGAATAAATTTTACACATTTATGATGCTTTCTGGATTATAATATTTTTTGGAATAAGCTTAAATTAGTAAACAAACAGTTTTTGCCAGGATTGCATCAAAGTCTAAAATTCCTAAGTTCTCAGTTCTAAAAATATGTAAGTCTTAAGATATTATTTTTTCTACAATATCACAGGTGCTCAACATGAACATTAAACTAATCTATAGCCAAAGAGATGACTATTTTTGAAATTATGAAAATTTTTCTTTATACTAAAAGATTTGCATATAGGTCATTAATGTAAAGATGAATGCTCTTTATTTCAAAACTAATTAACTAGAGATTATATCATCCACAACACAATAAGAAATTTAACATCAGTAAACAGTAAAATAATGATAAACCCAGAAATATAGATTCAATTCTTTAAATCCTATGCATTTACATTACTAACATTAGGAAAAATAAATGTTAGGTATTTGCCTTAAAATATCAGTAGTGTTCAAGTATATATCAACAAAATAATCACTACCACAGTATGTACTAGTACCAAATAACCTTTAACAGTTGAAATGGCTGATTTGGAGTTGCCAGATCTGTGATGCAACCAATTTTAAATTATGGAATGTTTTCAGTGTGTTTTCCAAAGGTCTGTTAGCAAACATGAATATCGTGACATTTAGTGTAGAACTGAGGATGTGCCAAACGCTCATCAAATGCCAATGCCCCTACACTCCTGCTGTGGTAAAGCTGCATGTTAGGTATCACTGCTGTTTAAAGGAAAGGGGCGAAGCTTTGGATCCTGACATCCTGGGCTCTAGCATTTGGTCACTGTATGACCTTGTGCAAGATATAAACTCTCTCAGTCTCAGTCTCTTCATCAGAAAAAGGACCATAATAATTTGCCTTACTGACTTTTTACAAAGACTAAATGAGAATTTATGTACAGTGCTTTTCATAGTGCCAAATTCATGCATTAAGAGCTCAAATATCTGCTCTTATTATTAATCATTAAAAAAAAATCTGAGATTTAGTATTGTCTCAATTTGCTGTGTTGCTATGACAAATATTACAAAATGGGTTGGCTTACACAACAGGGATTTATTGTCTCATGGTTTCAGAGGCTGGGGGGCTTGCTTCCTCCCAGGGTTGGTAGCATTCCAGTACTGGCTTGCCTGCAATCCTTGGGGTTCCTTGGCTTGAATCCCCGTTTCCCATCAAGTGGCCATATCCTCTCCTTTTTCTTCCAGGTTCTGTTGACTTCTGGCTTCAGGCTCCTCCCATATAGCTTTCTCTCTCTATATCTGAATTTCTTCTCTTTATAAAGGACTCCAGTAATCCAAATTAAAGCCCACCCTCATTTTCAAGGGTCCTGTTGACAATGGGGTCATACCCCCAGGGATGCAGATTAAGTACCTGTCTAAATTGGGATGCATAGTTCCATCTACCAGAAATATTAATATCCCGTTTTTAAACTGCTGCAGAACCAATAATTTGGGAGCCAGGAACCCGATGTAACTTACTCTAGACCCTATTAGCTCCTACCTTACCCTTTAAATGTAAGAAAGGTAAACAGAAACTAAACAAAGGGTAGAGATTTCAATAGAGATCACTTTCTTTCTCTCAGCTTAAACCTTAACCAAACGGGACTCATCCAACATAGACTAAAGTACAAATGTACGTATCAATTTAACAAGTGAAAGATATTTGCATTGAATTTGCAGTTGTGATTCTAAAAAGGGAATTACCGCTATGATGCAATTGTGAGAAGACAAATGAAAACACAGAAAAGCAAGCTATTTGTAAAACCTGCTCTTCCTTTTGCCAACTTCTGCTTATCTTTGGAGTTCACGTTGAGTTTAGAACACACAGATGGGTTGCTGGCAACTGACTAAAGAATGGAAAGTTTTACTTGTGGTATGGTTCAGGATGTGATATGAGTTTATTTTCCTATTAGATACACCTCATATCAATGAAACAGTAACATGGATCTGTTCTTCAGCATTCCTGTGACTACAACAATTCTCAACACCACCACCAATAGATAGTTTTTTAGCTTAGAAGATGTTATAATGTTAAAGACATACACATATACATCGTAGGAAGGAATGGAATTATTACATTATATGATAGTAGTCCTAGAAGTGACTATTGGGAAAATATGAAACAAATCAACAAGAGATAAATATTTCACTTATAAATTTTGCTTAAAAATAAACTCAGCAAGTATAGAAAAACTTCCAATTTTTTAGCTAACTCTAAAGAGTTTTAAAAAAGATAAAATAAAAAAAAAGAGTCACCTTTAAATATAATTTTTATTTAAAGGTATAATTCTAAACAAGCAATTGAGTACAAAGAAGACACCTCTGGCTATACTCCAAAGCACAAAGATTAGAGGAAGGGTTGGGTGTACCCTGGAAGCTGAAAAGGTTGAGACTTCAAATGGAAATTCCTGACATGTTGATGTATTTTTTCTTTTGCAGAAAAACTGGAGATAAGAACTGCCAGGCACACAAAGCTGGGTGTCCTGATAGCAGCGATCCAAACATAACCCCTTGCTGCTGTCATAGAAAATATCATTGTTGTTAAAAGCTGCAGTTGTCATGTACAATGCAGGCTGTTAGGGTTTCTCTAGTTAAAAAAGCAGGGTTGAGAGTATATAAACCTACATAAAAGTTGTAACATTTACAACAATGGGAAGGAAAACTGCAGTATAATGGAAGATAACTCCTAAAGAATAAAACCAAACCTATAATACAAATGTGAAATAATAGTAAAAATAAAATAGCTCTAATTTATAAAGCATATACTATATGATGGATACCTTACATACATCACCTTTTTCAATAGTCACAATAGCCACAAGAGGTAGGAATCAATAGCCCATTTTGCTGATTAGGAAGCTGAGGCTCAGAGAAGGAACTTGCCCCATTCACACAATGGAAGGTGGCAGAGATGGAATTCAATGCCACTCAGAGGAGAACAAAGTCTATATGCTTTCCACCAAATAATGCTGACATTAATAAAATTATGAAAATGATATAATTCAATACTTCAGTTCAACAAAGATTTATTGAATTCCTGTATGTACCAGACTTTGAAATAGAGAAGTACCTAGAAGAAATAAAACCAAAGGCAAAATACGAATCCTCTCATCTTAATGATTTTTTAAATGAAGTGAAACATGATTAATACTAAGGAAGGTGATTGAGAAATACAAGGTATAGATATAATTAAGCCAATATTGTTACAAATACTGCAGAACTTACTTATCAAAATGATAATGCTCCTCTTCAAAGCAGCCATCTTAAAAGGGAATACAATTATTTCTATGATCATGTCATTGTTCAAAGCACTTTTGCTTGGGCATCATAACTATAAAATTGTATATCTTTGGCTCCTGAAATGAATCTTTTGAATAAAGTAATATGGAGCAAAATTTTTAATATAAAGATGAATATATGTTTGGAAATAGTCAAAAGTCATTTAGATACACCAAAATGTTCAGGGAACTCACTTTCTAAGTTAAGCTTTCTATATTTCTTACATTTTTATAATGGTCTTCATAAAAATAAAACACTTTTAATGTCATATGGAACCAATATTTAGGTGATTAGAGTTTTCGATTCCATTTAAAAGGTGCTCTTGTGTGACTGGTAAGATCCACCAGTAATTCCAAAAATGGAATTCTAAAAGTATATTCCTCAGGGACAGCACTGTTGAATTATCTGAATGTTGTCCCTCTAAATAAACTTTAAGTACCAAATTTCTGTAGATGTAGGACCTCTGGTGTGCTTTGCAAACTAAATAACATTGCTTTATACACATTCTTTATACATTCTCATCACCCCAAAATCTATATAAAAACAATATTTAGACTCAGCCTCTGAGAAACACATGCTAATGCATTTCTAGCTACCTACAGTGTGTGGGGTTAAAGGAACGGGAAGACAAATCAGAGTGGGGCAAGGATCTGCAGTTCTAATAGTTAACTGTTCTATAATTCTCTGCCAAAAGCATCCAGAAATTGGGACTGAGAATGCCAGAAATTCATCATGAAATATGATTCATAATTAAGGGTATTAATCCTGAACCTAACCGTCTCAGAAAGTCTGTAAAAGAGGAAATGTTGTAGCTAAGTTTATGAGGATGCCCTTCCAAAATGCCTTAAGAATAGAATGATCTTTTCCCCTGTATCCAACTAGGGATGATCTGGGTCTATGTACTTTAACTTAAGCTATGGTTCCTGGATCAGGAAAAGTCTCAAGTCTTGAGGCAGAAGGAAATGGCTGGGTTTTTGTTTTTTAACCTGGGCATTTCTCTTATGGCATCTAAATCTTTGTTAAAAATCCAATAGCTCTCAAACACATTATCTTAAGATAATATATAATATAAAGTAGCTATGGATAAAGATATTTATAAAAACAATCTTTAAGAGTCCAGGTTTTAACTCTTAATAAAAGCACTTCAATTAAAAATATATTGAGCACAATTTAGATGTAAACCATTTTAAATGCATCACTGAGAATTTGACTTCTACAGAAATATTAGGATTATTGAAAGGCATTTCAATATATTGACACAGAATAATTAAACATCTTACTTTGTTAATGCTCTGATGATGAAACTTGTTGTTTTTCTTCATATTTTAAAGATAAAAAATAATAGATTTTGCTAATTTTTAAAAAAATGTTTATCCAACCCTCATAACTATGTGAATACTATTATCATTTAGATTGCAAAGAACTTATGGCTTGAAAGAACCATATATTTCTATTTAATCCAAGGAACAGTTATTCATTAAATATATTTACTGATTGTCTACTATATAAGTTCAGGCAAGAAGAAAGTGAAGAAGCATATGACAGGGGTTGGGTAGCAGTTGAAGGAATCCAAAATATGCTTTTTATTGCATTTTTTTGTTGTTGTTAACAATCTATTTCTCTCTCTGTCATATTCTCTTACTAACATTCTACCCTCAAACCTATCAAATGTTTTATTTACTATAAAAATTAATTAAATTAAATGTTATTAGACCCATGAAGAACAAAGCAAATGTTTGCAGAGTTGGGTTAAAGATGTTCCTTTCAGTCATTAAAATCCAGATCATGGAATTAAGCAAGTAATTATAATAAGAATTCAGATGATCAGGTTGATAAAAATCCTTGGGGATTTCATTAGCTGTCAAAAGGGATAAAATTTTACTACTCTGGCCAAGTAGAGACAATGCCAGTGGATTTTATTTTATTTTATTTTATTTGTAACCATAAAGCACTAAATGTAAAACAGTCTTTAAAATAGCTCCAACTTTCTCAATCTTGACAACAAAAAAAAAGCAAACATACCTTCTCCTTTGATAGTCAGCCTTGTTGCTCCATTTATGCTACCATATTTAGGTATAATTCCTGAGATTTGGGGGATTATTTTAGAGCCATCTGAAATATAGTGGAGGTAAAATCATTAAGTAATTCATTTTGAACATCAAATTGTGTACCACATATTACAAAGTTGTGAGAAAAACACCAGAAAGATTTAGGACTGAAAGTAAATATGTCTAGGTTTTATTTTCAGTCCTACTACTTACTAATGACCTCACAGGGACAGTTTCCGCACTTTTTGTTAACACCCACAGCTTTGCAGGCTTAGGTACTATAAAGAGCAGGTGTAAAACATGATCATCGTCATCTTTCTTACCTATCATATTGTAAAACATTTATTAAATCCTTGGTTTCATGTGGTGCCCTGCTAGCTTCAGTTCCATAACTATGTTTATCAATTCACATAGTAGCAAACAACACTGGCATGGATAAACGGGTCATTAAGAAAGCACATGAGAAACACAATGCTAGGCAGATTGAAAGAGTCCAGGTTGAAAGACGAATGTTGTGTTTTGAGAAGAAACAGAGTAATAGAGTCGGACTTCTGAAAAAATAATTTCTGAGGTCTTTCTAGCCTTCTGATGATAGTGAGTGCTTAATTTTTAGAGGTCATTAATTCATTCAACAAACTGCATTAGATCCCTGAGAATACAAAAATGTGTATGTGCCCTTACTTTCCAAAAGCTTAGCTTACACAGTATAGAGTGACAAGAGAACACAAGGGTCATGGGTGGCTCTGAAGGGATATTTCACCCACACTGTTTGGATCATCTGGGCTTCTTGAAAGAAGGGGTGCTCCTGTTGCAACTTGGAGGGCAAGGAGGGCAAATATAAATCAGCTAGACCAGACCAACAGTCAGAGAGATAAAGGAAGCACTGGACAGAGAGGGCTGCCTGTGTAAACACAGGGGTGCAGGAGCAGGCTTCTTTAAGACCTGCAAGTAATAATTTAAAACTCAAAGGTACACAACACTAGAATGGTTTATTTCCTGCTTAAATCATACAGATCTGGTAATTATTAGAATCCTATAACAAATTCTTAGAGTAGGTGGAAAAATTTATGTGGGGTCACAAAGAAAAGCCACGTAAACTATTAATTAGTTTGAAATGGATGTATAAGAAAAGTTTAAGGAAATTATGATTGTATAGTTCATTCCTCACTGAAAAGGGTTTAATGTGGACTTCACCTATAAGAGCAACAGCTCTCCAAGGAAAGGAGACCATCTCCCAGTCTCCAGACCCTCCGCCTCTGTACTTCGGGTCTATCTGCAACATCCCCAAGGCTGTTGTTCCATCATCAAGAGCATTTCTAACTCCAGGCAGCCCAAAGCCAAGAATAGGAGACTCCGGCGATGAGCTGGATCCTATCTCCAGACCATGCTGCTCCTCACCTATCTCAGGTTCATCCTCCCCCGTTATCTCCAGGGACAACTCCAATTTCTTATCTTATCAGTATCTTCTCAGCCTTCTCCTGGATATTACTTGGAAGACACAGGGCAGCTGCCCCTGGAAGTGACTGACACTCGCCAGGAAAACTCTTCTCTGTTCTCCTGGAGGACACTGCTGTCCTCCCTTCAGTGGGGAAAGGGGCCCAAGAAGAGTGAGGGAAGGAAGGGCTCAGCGTGTCTACTCGCACCGAATTTTTGGTGGTGGTGGTGATGGGCAATAATTCAAGCAGCAAGACTGATGAACTAAAAGTGAGGGTCTCTCTCTCTCTCTCTCCCTCTCTCTCTCTCTCTCTTTCTCTCTCTCTCTCTCTCTCTCACACACACACACACACTTTCTAGGGGTGCCATTCAGGTCCCCAGGTCCCCAGGATCACCATGAAACCCCACCCGCGGCTGAGGGGATGTGCCAGATGTGCCGCCTATCCCGTGACCCCAGGAACAGGGGTGGTGTTTATGCGGACCTCGCCCGCTTGCCTCCCTGGTGCTCCGCCCTGGTTACCTGTGCGGGGCTCCGCGACGCAAAGGAGCAGCCACCAGAGGCCCCAGAACCTCAAGCGCCACAGGTGTCCCATCGTGGCGAGGATTCCGCCGAGCCGGAGCCCGCAGCTCGCAGTAGCCGCTAGCGCCTGGGCTGAGCTCCGGGACTGCAGCTCTCTGGCGCGCCGGACGCGTCCCACAGGCGCAGGCGAACTTGGCCACCCGAGGCCTGCCCCGCCCCTGGTTCTCAGGCTGCGCGTCTGGGATTTGCACTCTTGGGTTGGAACTTTCACTGGAGAATCGAGCTGGCAGCGGGCCAGTCTGTAAACATCAGGACTACCCACTCAAACCTGGGTGTTGACATCCCAAGCATGTCCCCATAGGGGCAAAGATCCCACACATTTTGGCAGAAAGGATCAAGTTCTCTGGCCACCTCGTGTTCTTTCTTCCTCTCAATCTCTCTCTCTCTCTCTCTCTCTCTCTCTCTTTCTCTCTCTCTCTCTGTCTCTCCACCCCACCCCCAGGTGTTTCCATAAGATGACCCCACACATTTTTCCCTTCATATTCATATATGATTACTTTCTTCCTTTAATATGCAATGGCTACCACAGATGAATAAATATATACATCTCTCAATTAAATGTACTGGATACATATAATTTTTTAAAAATCAAACAATATGTTACACAATATATTTGGTTCATAGTAATGCAGTCATACAGTATTCGTTCTTTTGTGTCTGGTTTGCTTTGCTCAACATAATTGTTTACATTTTCAATTATTGAATGTACAAAAAAAAGAATAAATCTTTTTTAAAAAATCGTTAGGAGAGGAGTGGCTGTAGCTCAGTGGTCAAGTGCCTTCTTCCCACATAGGAGGTCCTGGGTTCAACCCCCCATACCTCGCCCCTCAAAAATGGTTAGGAAATGATCCAGCAAAGCGAGAGGAGAGGTGGTAAGAGACAGGCGGAGGGCAGGCAGATGCCAGAGCTTCTTTTATTTTTTCTCCAAAAATATAATTCCAGGACTGTCTTGACTAGAGGAACAGATAATTGGATACTTCATCCCAAATATCAGTAACATTAAAAGTAACAGCATTAACTTAATACTTTGCTGAAACAGACACACAAATGTTGGGTTTAAGAGTATAAAGAGGTAGCATTAGTCATAAGAGCCAGAAAGTGGAAATAACTAAAATGCCCATCAACAGATGAGTGGATAAATTAAAAATGGTATATCCATACAGCGGAACAGTATTTGACAATTAAAGGGAATGAAATGGGGAAGTGGATGTGGCTCAAGCGATTGGGCTCCAGCCTACCACATGGGAGGTCCATGGTTCAGTTCCCAGTGCCTCCTGAAGAAGACAGCGAGCTGACACGACAGGCACGTGCGGCCAGCTGACACAAGATGATGCAACAAGAGACACAAGAAAAAAAACAATGAGAGACACAACAAAGCAGGGAGCAGAGGTTCCTGGTGCCTCCTAAAGAGGACGAGCAGGATGGCGAGCTGGCGCGAAGGGCAGGCATGGCAAGCTGATGCGACAAGATGATGCAACAAGAGAATTGAGGAAAAACATAACGAGAGACACAACAAAACAGGGAATGGAGGTGGCCTAAGCGATTAGGTACCTCCCTCCCACATGGGAGGTTCTGGGTTTGGTTCCTGGTGCCTCCTAAAAGAAACAAAGAAGACGAACAGACACAGCAAGTGCAAACAATGAGGGGGTGGGGAGAGAGAAATAAAATAAACAAACAAAAAGGAATGGAGGGCTGATACATGCTGCATGGATAAGCCTTGGAAATATTATGCAAGTAAAAGGAGCCAGACATAAAAGGCCATTTAAATGATTCCATTTATATGAAATGTCCAGAAGGGACAAATCCATGGAGGCAGAAAGTAGATTAGTGGTTGCCAGTGGCTGGGAGATAGGGGGAAATGGGATGGGACTGTTAATGGGTACGGGGATTCTTTCTGAGGTGATGAAAACATTCTAAAATTGATTGCAGTGATGGTTGCATAAGCTTGTGAATATGCTAAAAACCATTGGATTGTACACTTTAAATGGGTATATTGTGTGATATGTGAATTATATCTCAATAAAGCTGATATTTAAAAAAAAATATATGCAATGATACTAATAAAACTCTGTGGCTAATGCTTTCTAGGTGTGGAATCACCATAATTCCAAGAAGACAGAGCTAATATCGCTCCCCTTATACCAAGCAAAAGACTGAGGCATAGAGAAGTTAAGTAACTTGCCCATGGCCCTACACATAAGTGTAGTGGGACTCAAGCAGAGTGACCCAAATTCAGCAGACTTCTGATTAGGGCTTACTGTTGGCATGAGGGAGGCCCCGAACTGTTGCCCTATGACTGGGGCTACCAGACCCAGAAGTCCCTGGCCTCATGGAGAGTGCAATATAACATCTCTAGGGAATGCTCCCCCAGGAATATTCCAAACCATCTTCACTGCTCTTAACTTCATACCTTCATCTTCTCTTGACTACCCATTTCTTTCTACCTTATTAGAAGGTGAGAATATAATGGTGATAAATTCTACATCCCAGTTCTTCATTTTAAAATGATCTGTGTTCTTACAAGATACTTACAAGACATAAATGTAGCGGATGTGGCTCAAGCAGTTGAGGGCCCGCCTCCCACATGGGAGGTCCCAAGTTCAGTTCCCGGTGCCTCCTAAAGAAAAAACAAACAGACAAACAAGAAACAACAACAACAAAGAAAACATAAATACAAATGCATAAATGCATAAGCCTTGTTTGTAAATTTGACCACTCTGGTTGGGAGGGAACAGAAAAGAAATAGAACTCCAAATAAGAAAAATATATAAAATTTGCTTCTTGCTCTTGAGGAGTTTATATCTATTGGAGGTAAAGAAAATGATTTTTTAAGAATTTGGCTAATTATGTTTATCTGATAATTTTTTGCAAACTGACTTCCTTCCCAAGTCACCAATCTTCTGAAAATAGTGTCTGCAGAGGACCAATGACCTTGAGAAACACCCAGTCTAGTCTTCCTTCTCTTGAACTCTCTGTAGCACATGGCACTGTTGACATCTTTCTTGAAATTTTCTTTATCCACGGCTTCCATTCCTTGAAGTCTTGAGTTCTTCCTACCTCTTCAAGCATTCCTACTTCATATTTTCCTATTTCATTTTCTTTCTGAAAATTGACATTTCTGAAGGTTCTATTCATCCTTCCCTCTTTTCTATCTGGATGCAGGGAAATAAACAAAAAATCAACTAATTTATTGCTGATTTGCCAATTAGCTATTTACCAAATTTGAAGATTGTAATGTTGAATAGAAATACTTAGCAGTTTTAATAGGAATGATTTGGCAGCATTAAAAAAAATATTCAATTTTAGTTATTAACTATGAAATGTGTAGAAGTGTATACTTCAATATCAATAACCAAAATAAAACTTTTGTGGGGTTTTTCATATGGAATTGGCTAATTTTGCCCAAACAAAAATTCAGCTGGAAAGAAAAGCATTATACTCATCCAACTGGGCTTGCTAATACATCTAGTTTGCCACCTTAATGAAAAACAAAGACCTCACATTGTCCTTATTTCTTTTTGTGGCAAACATGCTATAGAAATAAGTATTCTTCTACTAGCTCTGAAAGAAATATTGTCAACAATGATAAAAGTCATCAACTTTGTCTTAGTCTCTGAATCACTGAATTAAAAACACTATCAATCCAGGATATATAAAGAGATGTTACAACTCAACAATTAAAAAGACAAACACCCCAATTAAAAAATGGGCAAAAGACTTGAATAGACATTTGTCCAAAGAAGAAATACAAATGGCAAAAAAACACATGAAGAAATGCTCAACATCACCCATGATTAGGGAAATGCAAATCAAAACTACAATAAGATATCATTTCACACCTATCAGAATGGCCACTATTAAAAAGATAGAGAACTACAAGTGTTGGAGAGGATCTGGAGAGATAGGAACACTTCTTCACTGTTGGTGGGAATGCAGAATGGTACAGCCACTGTGGAGGACTGTTTGGCAGTTCCTAAGGAAGTTGAATATAGACTTGCCACGTGACCCAGCAATACCACTACTGGGCATATACCCAGAAGAACTAAGAGCAGTGACATGAACAGACATCTGCACACCGATGTTCATAGCAACATTATTCATGATTGCCAAAAGTTGTATACAACCCAGGTACAACGGACAAATGGATAAACAAACTGTGGTCTATTCACACAATGGAATTTTATGCAGCTGTAAGAGGAAATGAAGTCGTAAAGCATATGACAACATGGATGAACCTGGAGGACATTACATTGAGCGAAGCAAGCCAGACACAAAAGGAAAAATACTGTATGAATGTGTTAGTATGAACCAAATATATTGTGTAACATATTGTTTGATTTAAAAAAATTTATATGTATCCAGTACATTTAATTGAGAAATGTATTTATTCATCTGTGTTTACTTTTTGTTTTTAATTATTTATTTTTTCAATTATTAAATGTACAAAATAAAGTTAAAAACACAAAAACAAAAACAAAAAACACTATCAAAAAGTAGGAGCAGAACATGAAGTACTTCTTTACCACACAAAATTTCATTGGCTCTCCAAGAGGACAAGACTTAAATGCTTGTGTGAAATAAGGACAAAAGTTTCACTTTTTTTTCAGAAATCACACTTATGGAATACTGAAAGGAAAAAAAAAAAGATTTATCCATGGATTGGCTCACCTGGCAGTTATTTCTAATCAATGGATTTTCAATTCAAGTCTATTATGGTTTCTTCTGATCTGGGAAACAAGAATAGAAGCTGACATCCTTGCCAAACTTTGAAACGTTGGAGAAGGCAATTCATCCTCAGATAAAGATGATTCTACCAATTACTTTGAGAAGAGAAATCTGTAAACACCTGGAAACTCTTCAGGAGTCTTTCAGAAGTTATTTCTATCTTGATGTTATTAAAGGTGAACTATGTAAAGAAAATCTTTTTCTTTCTGATATCAACTGTATTGAAGATGTTATCTTAGCCCACAATCTTAGATCTCAGCACCAAAAACTTACTATAGTTGGAGTTTAACTAAAAAAGTCAAGAAATCTGATGTTCTTTGAGACAAGCTTATCCTGGCCTTTTAAGGTGAGCTATAGATGCTTTAATTACATTTACAAAAAAAAAAACCAAAAAAACTTAATAGGGATTTACAGTACTTATAACCATCAAAACAAAAATTTGAAATTGTTTGGATGAAACATGACACGTATGTTTTCTAGCTGAACACCATTGCACAGTTTAATATTCTTATTTCAGTTAAGCAATAACTTAGATAAGCTGTTACACTGACATTTTAAAATAATGAAATTATTTGAAACATATCTATATTTTAAATTCACTCCCTTATTTATGAGTTGATAAATATTAATATCATGTATTTATTTTGAAATATTTTGATATAATTCATTTCCCATGCATTTATTTTGTGCATTTAACTATATTATTCTGAGAGAGAGTTCATAGGTTTTACCTGAGTGCCAAAGAGGTCTAAGACACAAAACAGATTAAGAATCCCTAATATAGGGAGAGGGTACAGAAAGAGAAGAAAATAGGTCACATGACTTGGCTTGGGAGAATTCCAACATTTAGAAGTCTATCAGAAGAGAAGACATCAGCAAACAAGACTGAGAGGTAGCATGCGTGAATCAGGCGGCCATTGCGTGGTATGCAAATCATGAGAAGACTATGTCTGAGGAAGGTGAGCAGTCATCTGTTACCAACGCTGCCAAGAGATTGTATGAGGTAGTAGTCTCTGTTGACCTTGACATGAATAGCTTCAGTGGAACGGCAATTTCCAGAAGCCCAAATTGAGTGGTTTGAGTGGAAGGTGAAGGAGAGAGAGCCCATAGACAACCCAATTAAGAAGTCTGGTTTAGACTGGAAGCAGAGAAATGGGGCTGTTCCTTGATGGAGATCTGTGATCAAGTCATGGTTTTTATAAAAGATGGGAGATACCACACTGTATGACTGTGCTGCTATGGCTGATGAAACAGAGGGAGAAACTTCTGATGGAAGTGAGAGGGGGACAACTGCAGGCAGGAAATCCTCGAGAAGGAGAGAGGTGCTAGGATGCAGAGCACAGTGGAAATGTGAATCCTGAATCACAGAGGCCAGTAGATTTGGTGATGGGACCTCTCTGATTGCTGCTGTTTCTTTGATAAAGCATGAGGCAGTGTTAGTGAGAGAGAGAGAGAGAGAGAGAGAGAGAGAAGGTGTGAAAAAGGCTTTTTGGGGAGTGAGAAAGTACATGTACAAGAAAGTATAATAGAGTTTTGGGACAGCAAAATGCTTCCATTTGAGATTATAACCATTACTATTTTCAAATTTTTATTTTGAAAAATTTCAAAACTATTTGCAATAAATATCTACGTACTTTTCCCTTAGATTCACATTTTCTTTCTCTCTCTCATTTAGTATACATACTTTTTTTGTTGTTGAACCATTTAAGAGTTAGTTATAATATGACACTTTACCCTAAATACTTTAGCATGGAATAAGGTCATTCTCCTATTTAAATAGGATACAATGGTAACACATAGGAAGTTTAACTTTGATACAATATAGTCTCTGCTTAAATTTTTCTAATTGTCCTAATAATGTACTTAATAGTGGTGTTTTGTTTCTGTTTGAACCAACAAATCAAGGATGGCATATTGCTTTAAATTCTGATTCTTTAATCTCCTTAAATCTAAAACATTTCCTGGCCTTGCTTTTTCCTTTTCCTTTTTCTTTTCTTTTCTTTTTTTTTTTTGGTCTTTCATTCTTTCATGACATGGACATTTTTTAAAAAGTCCAGGCCAATTGCTTTGCAGAATGTTGTGGCTGTTATTTTACAGTGAGACTTATCAGAAGGACTGTATAATTTTCGTCATCAGGTGCAGGCATAGAATAAGCTTGCAAGGTGGTTAGGTTTAAGCAGATTGCGTGTGATTGGAAAAAAGGAGAGGGGGAGTTAAGGATAATTGTAAGTGAGTTATGAACTATCAAATCTAAGCTTGTAAGGAGGGAAATGACAACAGGAGGGGAGTGATGGATAATGATAAAGGGATACTTAATGGACTGGAGGTCTCTATAAAGTCTCTAAAAGTGAAAGAATTGGTTTAGGAAATAGGACATGAAGTTGATCGGTGACTTTGTCTGTGCTTTTCCACTAAATATGTATGTCTAGAAAGCCCAGCCTTTATGGGTAGGGTAAAATATGGGAGATAGGCCCCATACACAAAACTGTTTTAGGAGGAAAGTTGCTAGAATTGTACAGCATATATATATAAGGATTTGTAAAGTTCCTTGCTGTAACCTTGACTTTGTCACACCTTCCAAGAGAAACTCCCATAATTCTCATCCTTTATTATACTCGCAGTATCCTTAGCAAGTAGGAGACACACTGTTGATAGGCAACTGACACACTGAACACTTATGTGACTAAATCTTTAGCCACATTAATGGTAGAACTGAGAAGAGAACCAGGGCACTCACATACTATATTAGTTAGGGTTCTCTAGGGAAACAGAACCATCAGGAGATATCTATAAATAGTATGAGATTTTATAAAATTCCCTCATGTGACCATGGGGACGCACAAGACCAAATTCCAAAGAGCAGGCTGCAAACCAGGTTAGGTACTCTGATGAAGGTCCTTGTTGAGTTCCCCAGGAGATGCTGGCTGTCTGACATAGAGCTAGGAATTCTCTCTCTGAATGCTGAAATCACTTTCCTTTTTAAGGCCTTCAACTGATTGAATGAGACATCACTCATTGCTGACAGCAATCTTCTCAGTTGATTGTAGACATAACCAGCCATCTATACAATCAACTCACTGATGACTAAAGTCCATGAAATGTCCTTGTATTATAATTAGCACAGTGCTTGCTTGATTGAACAACTGGGCACTATTACCTGGCCCACATTAGCCTAACCATCACACATACTTTTAGTATCTTAGTCAAATTGAATGATCCTCAAGTTATACAATATGCATCACTACCTAAACCACCTCTACACAAGTCAGACTGTGCTTTAATAGACATTTCTATTTCAATTACTCTACTTTGTGACTCTTACCCCATCAAAGTCCAACCTTGATACAAATAGCTGTATAGGAAGAGTAAATTCTCAAAGATGTTCCCTACACACGCAAAAATTATGGTAAGAAAGTATACAGTAATTGAAAAGCCATTTATTACCACTTAATTCTGGTGATCCTAGACACAAAGTTCAAACATTTATGGATGTGATAAATACTGGCACCAGCTCCTTTACTCAAAACTATTTTATGAGCAACACTAAACCCTGAATGCTGATTCTATCTGCCCTCGCTAATGCCTTCGATCACCACTGTCATCATAAACCAACATTCACTGAAAGTCCCCAGGGTTTTGGCACTATAAAGTGTTCTACTTATACTCTTTCCCTCTCTCTTTTAACAAAGTGACAAAGTATGAAAAAGGAAAATATTAATATTATTCCCTTTTAAAGAGGTTTTTGATAATAAAGGAGCATAAAAATGGAAAATAAACACTGGAAATTATTCCTTTCTTTAACTTTTTATTAAGAATTTGCTATATTTTCTCTCTCTCTCTCTCTCTCTCTCTCTCTCTCTCT